>JBBPLU010000746.1:0-11125 GCA_038089935.1 Boletellus emodensis | reverse complement strand
CCTTGATGGGCTTCAGCTTTTGAACGCCACCATCGTTGGCGATGCAAATGATTGGGATCTAGATGGACATGAGCGGGTGCGCGTTTGTCGCATACGGAACAGCTCGCGCCTTTGTCTTTTTAATTAGTGCATTCAGGGCACCGACTCCTCCCCGGTCGCCCGCGGACATGCCGTCGACTTCATCCATGATGAGGCATGTCCTGTCGGTGATGGTGATACCAAGCGCATTCGTTGCCTGTGGCAGAAACCCGTCCAGGTTCAGGTCAAGCACCCAACACACAATCGCACCTTGTTGTCACCCAGCCAGCCATCCAAGGACAAGTTGTTGATATTCATACCACTCTAGAGCCCAAAGAAAGGGGGGAGTGATGGTCGACATAGGCATTCATTAGATTCAAGCCACGCACCTCGACGAGCTTCTTGCTCCGAGCATCGCTAGCATTGAGTTCGATGGGCGTAAACCCTTCCAGTTTTGCACACAAGTGTGCACTCGTCGTCTTTCCGATGCCCGGCGGACCGGATACGAGGACGGCGCGGAAGATGTTCATACCATTCTTGCCGGGCTTCTTAAAGCCCGCTTTCAAGCTCGAAGACCTGCGTATCCGAGCCCGCGTGTCAGAGTGGGGAAAGGGGGGCCAGCGAAGCGTTGGGGGTGGAAGTGGAACCAAGGACGGACCAGTCGTGCAACCACTGCTGTAATTTCTCCACCTGACCCTTGTTTCCGCAAATCTCTTTGGGCGCCTGGGGTGCATAGCGCGTCGTCCAGAGCTGCGAGGCCAAGTCCGGCTTCGCACCGACGCTGCATAGCGCGCGCACGTCAACAAGGGACAATCGCACGCCAGAAGAAAACGACAGACACGCCCGACCTGTCCTTGCCCTTGTTCTTGGTCGACCTTACCGCTACCTCCTTTTCGCGCTTCTCGAGTTCCTTGGCAGCAGATTTGATCGCGTCGGCCTCCTTGTCCATCTTCTTGCGCGCCTTGTCGTCGAGCGGGGCGCCACCTGGGCCGCCTGGACCGACGCGCGTGCCGATGAGGGCAAGAAAGGCGTCCTCGGAGAGGGTCCTGAGGCCGTGTTTCTTGATCGCGGCGAGCTTGGACGGGCCGGCGTTGTCGCCGAGGACGACATAAGAGGTCTTGGAGGAGGGCTGGAGGGTGACGCGGCTGTGGGGCGGAAATGAGCGGGCGAGGGGGTGGAGTGGGGGTGGACTGACCCGCCATAGCGTTTGGCGAGGTCGATAGCCTCGTCGCGGGAGAACGAGGAGAGCTCGCCAGTGAAGACAAAGGAGAGGCCGAGGAGACAGTCGGGCGACTTGGGCTCTGGGACGGCCTTGGACCCGGGCGCGCGGGGACCAGCAGCCTTGGCAGCCCAGTTAAACTTGGTCGCTGGTGGCATTTCAGAGACAAGACCGATCCATTACCCAATGTCGCTTATTTACTTGGTCTACTTGGTACTCATGCAGGTCAGTCGCTGTCGCTGCTGCTCGCGTCCCCGCCGTCCTCCTCGTCCGTCGAGCTCTCCTCGTCCTCGCTCTCCTCCTCGATAGCCGCCACTGCCTTCACCGGCCTCCCCCGCATCGCCGCCATCTGTCCCGCCAGCGAATCCTCGTCCGGATCCGAGATCTCGTCCTCGGGCGTCTGCTCCTCCGCCACGAGCGCAGACACATCGTCAATCTTGAGCTGTATGACACCATATCAGCGATCTGTGAGCGTATTCAAGCACACAAGGATGCCCACCGAGATCGGACGACACGTCTCTTCACCGACAATGGTATCGCTGACAAGGTACACCTTCCACGTAAATAGCCCAACGGTGGCCGGTGCCTGGAATTGGACCTTGTAGCACCTGTAATTGCGCGCCCTCGACGGGTCCGACCGCGGTACGTCCGTGATCCTAATCGGGGGAACAACAGTCCGGTTCGACTTGTCGTCAGCGAGAACGAGCCACCATCCCGGCTTGCGCAGCTGTGGCAGAGCGTCAGTCATACACACCCAATGAGCCGCGTGTGCAGACCCACCCCGGGCCAGTGCGGTGCGTGTGCGTAGCCAGACCCGCTCCCATCGACTTCCTCAGCGTCTCCACGCACATGCAGAAACTTTTCGTCAATCTCGTCGTTCCTTTTCGCGCTCTTTGCATCCTGCGCCACAGCCGGCGAGGACGTCCCAGGCCCCCTGATGCGCAGCTTCACCAGCAGGTACACGATCGACGACGGTGTGACCAAGCGTTCGCCAATCACTTGGATAATGCTCGTCTTGGAACAAGTACAACAACCACGTCGCACGCACCTTTGAAGGCCACGTCAACAACCTCCAGGCCCGGCCAGCTTTCGAGCACTTTGCTCGATTCCACGGCGCGTTCATCCCCATTCTTCTTCAAGTCGTGCACAATTGTTGCGATGTCTTGCTTTTCGCGACTCGACGCGCTATCGAAACCTGGCAGCTGTGCTTGCAGGGAAGCAGGCTTTCCGGGAATCAACGCTTGCACGATGTATGCATGGAGGCGCATGACCCCAAGCGTCGGTGCGAGCCAACTCCGAGCAGATGCAATATTCAAGAACGCGTTCAGTAACATGGGTGTTTGAAGAAGCAACGACCTTTGCTCTGGTCCGTGCGGTTCAAGTCAGCAAAATGCAGACCAGGTCTAACAGAACTCGCACCATGTTCCAGGGCCTTCGAGCCGAGATCCAGCCGCAAAAAGTGGGCGTAAAGTAACACCAAGGCTCGCCGGGTTGTCGAATCGTCTTCACCACCGGCAACGGCCTTGATCAAACCCTTCCACTCGTCTCCTATGCTCGTTTCGATTTCCTTCTCTATCTTGCTCAAATCGCCCGCGCTCTTGACTCGCAGCTCGTACCGGAACGTACTGCCGATGACCCGGATGACGTCGCTGATTCCGCTTGCTTCTTCAACGCCCTTCCAGAAGCCCTCTGCAGTTCTTGCCTCGATACCGTCCTTGGTCTTTCCTCTGCTTCCGAACCACCAGCGTCCTACCATACCAGGGAGGAGACCGCCAACGAGGACCGCATAAAGGCCGAGGACCCAAATGTTGTTCTTTCCTTCGACGATCCACGATGGCAGCGCGATGCCCATTGAGACTTCTTGTCGGCCGTCGGGATGGCCGTACAGTTCATAGTTGCGGCGGATCGTCTCGTCCGTCAGACTGCACCAACGCGTGAATCACGGCATGACCGAAGCAACAAGAAAGACGCGCTCACGCTTTGTACGCTTTGGTGATTTTCACGAAACGATCGGCAATCTGTTCCACCGTCTCGTTGACGGTCGCCTTCACCTTGTCGGGGTGACTTGGCGCGCGGTCAGGGCGCGCTAGGCATTAGGGTTTGTGGGCAAAACACGCACTAGACTTTAGAGAGTTTTTTGAATAGCGATTTTACTTCCTTTTCTGTGGCACCCTGCAAATATGCGATGAGCGAGACACGTCGCGCGAGACATGCACGAGGATACACACGCGGGCGACACCCAAGATTTCATACGGGTCATAGACCTTGTTGTCGGGGCTGGCGTCGGGCACTCTGAGCACCAAGTAGGCAAAGAGGGACCAGCCGAGGACGAGGAGGACCGCTCTGGAGACAAAGGAGATGGGCCGAGTGAGGTGGACGGGGTGGTTATACGGACCTCTTGGTGAGCTTGGGTCTGAAAATCGAGGGTCTGTTCGCAGCAAGGACCTGTTTTCTGCGACCGAGACACGGTCTGCACTGGCACCCGTTTATGCGCTCTTCGGGGGGCTCTGGAGGACGGGTCAGCGCCGTCGTGGGTGGGGCAAGAAAAGGACGGACTTGCGGAGAGGCGGAGGAGGGCGGAGAGGGAGAGCGGGACGAGGAGGATGGCGAGGACAGAGATGAGAAAGTAGGCGGCCATGTTGCCGGCCTCGTCATAGTGGTAGTTGGCCATCGCGCACGGGACAGAAACGCGTGCTGTCGGTGGACGTGGCCCAAGACGAGCGTGCGAAACCGACCCCGCTTGCACTTGTACTTATCCTTGACCCGACACACATCTTTGACCCGACACACATGTCCACCGCCCACCGACCGACATGGGACCCCGCCCAGGCGCGAGATGTCAAGGGGGGCTCCAGGCAGTACTCGGTGCGCGACATGGCCGCACACACGAAACTCAAATTTCGGTGCGTTTCCTCCCTCGGCCTCGCCCGTGGCTCACGTTGCCGCGCGATAGACAACCGGGCCAGACGTCCACGGGCGAAGTCGCACGACGAGACCTCAGGGCGGACCTCCTCGCGGCCGAAGAGGAGGCTCGTATTAAAAAGCGCAAGGCAGAGGGTAAACCTCCCGCCGCGGTAGGTGCTATCACGAGCGCAGGCGAGGCCCAGGACGAAGAGGCCGCCAAGCGGCGAAAACTCCTCCAAGAGGCGCTCGAGCTAGACAAGGACGACGACGACGACGAGACAGGCGAGGGTCAGACACAGAACCAGGACGGCGATGGAGAGTCGGAAGACGAGGATGAGGACGAGGACGAGGACGATACCGACGAGCTGCTCCGTGAACTCGAAAAGATCAAGCGCGAGCGTGCAGAGGAAAAGGCACGGCAGGAGCGCGAGCAGCTGACATCAAAAGCAGCAGAGCTGGGGCAATCCCCCGGATTGAACACGACTGTCCCAGGCACGTTCGCAGTCAAAAGACGATGGGACGACGGTAGGTCGTATCTTTGTGGATACCCTGGCAAGCGCTGACCGCTGTGTCGCGGTTCATCCCAGACCTTATATTCAAGAACCAGGCGATGAATCAAAAGGAAAAGTCGGGTCAGTTTGTCAATGATCTCCTGCGTACCGAGTTCCACAAGTGCGTATGTTGCCTTTTCGATGATCCTTGGTCTGACTACCACCCACCTAGAAAGTTCATGGCAAAGTTCATCAAAGTAAGCCAAACAGTCTCGACTGCACGCGTGGACCGGAATGCTCATCATATCCTCGTTCTCTTCAGTGATCCCACGACAACCCATCTACTCCGAGTACTTGGTATATTGTACTATTTTTGTATGGCCGATTGCTCGACACATTTGCAGCTCTATTGTCCTGCTATGGACAACTTCGCGCTGGGCGCCATGCGGGCAAGATTCTTGTGCCATCAAGCATGACGATACGTGTGCGAGAATAGCTTCGACGAAAAGCACAACAGTGCTCGCATCACCTTCCGGTCTAGCGAACCCCAGAAGTGTATCACTGATCACGTGGCACGTCCAGCCCTGTGCCGGGCATCGACTTCAAATTTATACCTTCTGAACCACATTTGATTCCTAGGGGACTGAGTGAGATTATATTTGTACACATTCTGTAGACTGGTTAGCTTACGACTTGCAATGCCTTGAAAGGATCAAGCATGGAATCGGCGCACTTTGCCAACGACTGAACCTTCTTCAAATCGGCAGATCGGGTACGGACACACGACGTAAAATTCGATCTCCGAACCGACTCCGCCAACGACAATTGAATCAAAAGGTTACCGAACGTTCCCAGATCCTATTTCTGTACTCCCGCTTTGATATTCCACATATCATCAATACGTGTCGCTTTTTTACAGCTTCGGTTGAAATGTCAAAACAGTCCAAGAACGTACAACCTCGTGCACCCCTCGTCGCAGCTCTCCCCTAGATCTGCATCTGCTTGAGACTCTCAGAAATGATAAAGTTACAGTTCGTCTTGGCTCGGATTTCTTCGACGGTCACGCCTGGTGCGTATTCCGTCAGGCGAAGCGTTCCGTTTTGTCTGTCCACGTCGAACACCGCAAGATCGGTGACAATCTGGCTGACGGCGCGTGCGCCCGTAAGAGGCAGCGTGCATTCTTCCAAGATCTTGGGGCTACCGTCCTTGGCACAATGTTCCATGGCCACGATCACCTTCGTCTTGTCCGGATTCGAGACGAGGTCCATGGCACCGCCGATTCCTTGCACGGTCGTTTCAGTTTCCATGACGATCGAAGCTCACGCTTGGCATGGACTCACCCCTCACAAGCTTTCCTGGGACCATGAAACTTGCGATGTCACCACACCCGGTTACTTGCATGGCCTGCTGGAACGTCAGAATACGTCTTGCCGACGAGGACTGGGAGCGTACCCCAAGAATGGTCACGTCAAGGTGGCCGCCGCGAATCATGCTGAACGAGTCTACCGAATCTGTTAGGTTTGCCAGTAAGCAAGCGTGCTCGTTGACCTCAGGCACTCCTGCTTACCAAAGACCGCTGCACCAGGTAATAATGTCACGGTTTCCTTCCCGGCGTTGGTGATGTCGCTGCAAAAAATCTGAGCGGGCCAGCGGTGGAATAGAAAGTGTCACCGACGGATCAGCCTTGTCCTCCGAGAGCGGGAACGGGCCCATGCCCAAGATACCGTTTTCGCTTTGCAGCCAGATCTTGATGTCCGGACGGAGATATTCAGTAACCAGGGTGGGGATCCCCACACCGAGGTTGACATAGAAGCCATCCCTTATTTCTTGCGCGGCACGCCGTGCTATCCTGCGACGACTGCCCTGTTCGATCTGGGGATCTACCTCCCCATCCGCAGACGATGGAGGCGCAGTAGCCATGATTTCGATGTTTTTGGGCACCGTGGATTTGACGATGCGGTCGATAAAAATGCCGGGACAGTGTATCGCATTGGGTGACAGTGTGCCAATTGGCACAATTTCTTCGGCCTATGTCCAGGTTGAGACACGACCTCGGCAGAAATGTTGTTATATACCTCCACGATGGTGAGCTTCGCGTTCTTTGCCATGATGTCGTTACAATTATTCGAAACATATCTGTAGTGGGAACATCGGATCGGCAACCGGTGAAGTTAAATGGCAAACCCACCGGAACACAAGGTTGCCAGCCTCATCCGCTTTCCATGCGTGTACAAATGCAACGTCGCCCGCGATCGCTGGTTCCATGACATACTTCCTTCCGTCAATCATTCTGGATTCCTTTTTATTTCCGGGAATCATGATGCCCTCTTTAAACCCGCCAGCATTAAAGCGGATAGGTATTCCACCAGACTCCACGGTTGTGGATGCCCCGGTGGCAGTGAAGAATGCGGGTATTCCCGCAGAGTGTGCCCTCATGCGCTCTGCAAGTGTGCCTTGGGGTACGATCTCCATTGACAATTTGCCATCCAGGTACATCTGCTCGAGGAATTTGTTGCTAATCAAAGTCAGCATGCGCATTGTCCGCATGAGAGACAAGGGAAGACTGACGCTCCGATATACGATATCATTAACTTGTCCAGTTGGTTTGCTTTGAGTATCTTGACTGGAAACCGTTGGTCGACACGTCTCACAAGCTGCATAAGTGCTACCTACCCAAACCGCCGTCACCCAAGGCGGCAGTATTTGTGACAGCCGTAAGTCTTGATACATCTTTTCGCCTCGAGAGGGCAGTGATCAACGTTTCTAGGGGGCTTGAGCTTCGGCTCGATCGCCGCGACCGACCACTCTGCTCACCTGGGGTGCCAGATAGTCCGAATCCTGGGCAAAGCGCGAAAATCGAATGCTGGACAAGCGTTCGCTGGTTGAAGACCTACCTCCGGCCAAAAGGATATCGCCCGACTTGACATCCTTGACGGCCTCGTCGGCTGAGTCCCAGACCTTGCTCTGTCTGAGACTTGAGGCGACGACGGCGTAATCCCTGGCAGAAAGCCTAGGTGAGAATACACGCGAACCGGGCCTCAAACCAACTCGAGGCAGCATTCGTAAAGTGTTGTTCGTGAGCATGGAGGAAGAGAGAGATGGGGGGGAATCGATTTGGGAAACGCTGATGGTTCCCCCCTCCAGTTCTTTAGAGATGATCTCTCCCGAACACTGAGCCGAACTTGCCAGTACTGAACCGAGATTCTCCGTCGCGCTTGCACCTTCCTCCCCGTTCGACTCCAGCTAAACTTATGTAAATGCTATGGACGATAGGGTTCGGTTCGGGATCTTGGCGTGCGTTCGAACTATGCCCGCGCGAGTCATCGGCTAGCTGTTCGCCTTGGAAGGCATGGACACACACATAAGCGACGACGGGTTGACTTTTCAGGGGTTCTGTCACTCAATTTGGAACTCTGGGAAGCGGGACAAACGCACTTGCGGAGACGCGTTAACGGCGAAGTGATGCTAATTTAGCAGTCCCTGACACGTTTGTCCTCAAATGGCTCACCATACACCCATACTTGGTAGGTGTAGTTCGGTTGACGGCGAGTCCGTGGCGAATGTACAATGGCGGCTTCACAGAGTTACCGTGCAATCACGTAACTCGACTCGTGCGCGATCTCCAGGGCAAGCTGGCCCTATTTCGCTCAAAAATGCGCCCGCGAGGCGTCTACGATCATCTGACTCTGGCAAGTTTCCTGATCTCGTTTATCAATATGGTGGGTTTAACTCGGGTTATGAACGCTCGGTATGGATGTCATATCATGTATCTGTTGTTGTTATCAGCTTACGTTGTGCGCTCGCGTTGATGTATCTAGTCGGCACCCAAAGTTTAGACATGCCAGCTCAGTCACGATTCGGATCGCCTTTCAGTGCGCGCGCGCGCTTAGGAGTACGAGATCACGGTGCATCCCGGCACCTCCGCAGCCTTGAGACTTGGGGGAGATTGTGGGGGCTGTATTGTACGTGTATCCGGCTATGATGCGAGAGCTATGGCGATACTTACCACGAGGAGCCTATCACCCGAATATCTCTTGATCAGCTATGACCCTGCCAAGCAAGTGGCGAGTGACCGAAGTCCTACTGCCAAAGCCAGCATACTATAGCTCCTCCTCCACGTGTCCGTACTTCAGGTTGGGCTCTTGAAACGAGCGCCGTTGTCTGCCTTCCCATGCGATTACCGCTTTTGACCCGGTGAAACTCAAGCGTTCTCCGGGTTCCCGGGGAATTATCTCATTATTTAGTCAAATTCGCGTCCCACCGACGTGATGGTCGTCGTCGGTGGTAGGCTTGTCCAGCGAGGTAGGCAGGAAATTCCCTCGCTATTGACGTGATCGATACCCTTGATGGCGATGTGATTCATGCGGTGGTCTAGGGACGTACAATATCACTGATCAGACTATTGTTCTCGCTGGTGTGTGGCATCGTGCGGGTTGTGACTTCTCGACCATGAGATTATATGTTTTCGAGTCGTGGTGTTCTTCTCCAGATTCGTTTTCTTACATCGGATATGTCTCTGACTGAGCATACTCGGTTCCGAGCAAGAGGTCCGGTCGGCGAGTCCACGGTGACGAGTAGTGGGAGAATTAAGAAAGTTTTATCTGATATCTATCGCTGACTAATCAATAATAAAAAGGTAAGCAGTATTACGCACAGGCGGCCGTATTACATAAGCATACCCAGCACTCGCGTCCACCGTGCAACTTGATGAGGGTGAGGATATCCGCGAATCCACCGCTCCCGCCAGTGAGAGCGTGGTTCCCGCTCCATCTCGGATCGGTGCACTCCGCTACGGGGTTGAACGTGTCCAATTTCAAGTCCACCCTCTGCCTGTCCGTCCCCGCATTTCGTGGTCTCGCTCCTGCTGGGTTGCGTCTGTCCATCGATGGCTTCGAGCTGCTCGACAATTCGGAGCTCTCTGTCTTGAGGGACGGCGATCTGATATGGTGCGCTGGCTCGCTTCCGCGACTGTTTGGGAACTGACGAGCGGTGTGATGATAGCGTGGACGTGGTCGACACGAGTGCACGGGATCAGAGCGCCTCGCAGAGGGTTCAAGATCTCATGGGACCCGAAGTGTCGCACAAGCGGAAACGGTCCATGTCGTCGAGCGCGTCGAGTGACGAATCTGACACGGGGTCGTCAGAGTCAGGGTCCGAGTCCGAGTGCGATACAGATACGGACACGGACACGGACGAGTCGGAATCCGGGTCTGGATCAGGCTCGGACGAGTCCTCGCGACCTACGACGCCGTCTGTGCCGAAAGCGGCGTCCCCAAGGGCGCACGCAAGAGCAACGCCGTCGCTGCAACCACCGTCACGGGTGGTCCACCCGTGCGTCCAAGTCCGCGAATGTTGTGTAGTCTGACACCTTCACCGTGCTTCCCTAGCTCGGCGTTTGTGCCACCTGGGTATGGTAAACCGCAGACGCAATCACGCAATCTCCGACGGCGCCTCAAGCGCATGCACGAGCGCGAGGCTGCCGAGGTGTGTGCAGGTGGACCGGTCTCTGGCGCGAATGCGGTAGTGGGAGGCGAGGGTGGTCGGGCGCAAGCGACCATGCTGGCCGATCCTCATGCTAACCGAGACGCAGACGCGATTCCTGCCCTCATGTCGCTCTCCCTCCGGAACAAGAACAAGGCCAAGAATTTCAGGTCGCTCGTGGGCAGGGCACTGCCGCCCAAGATTATATTTGGGGATCAGGAAGGTGACACGTCTATGTCTATTTCCAGCGCGATCGCCACGCCCGAGTGTTCGACCCCGGCGGGGGGACCGTGCAAGCCACAGGGGATGCCCCGTTTGGTGCCACCGTCGTCGCGCTCGTCGCTACCGCCAAACGTGTTCGTGACGAGCATTGATGTCGAAGCTGGCCTGCGCAAGGAAAGGTGGAAAGAGAGGATGCGTGTCGAGTATGGGGATGGACTTGAAGAGACCGAATGCGACACGGGGGATGTTGCGCCCATCGTCGAGACCGCTGAGCCGGAGGTGGACATTGACAGGCTGGAGGCGATCGCAGACGCGCGGTGGGACACGCTGGAGAGGCCGACGAGGGAGAAGGCGACGAGGACAGGGGTGGTTGTTGGCTTCAAGGTGGGGATTGCTGTCGACGGGTGGGCCGAGTGACTGATCGTGCTGCAGGGGCTGGGTATCAACCCGGCGACGTACACGCCCGAGCAGGTGGTGACCCTCTGGCGGGTGGTGTCGTGCGAGGGCGAGGGGGTGGTCGTGCGGTCGTTGCGTGGGGTGTCGTTTGGCGGGCCGGTGGATCCGGGGGTGGCCGAGGAGACACGCCATTCGTGGGACGAGCTCGAGCGCGGCGATTGGCGGCTGATCGCATGACGACGACTGGGCTCGGCTCGGCATCGGAACCCGCACCCGGGTTTTCCCGAGCCGTCAATTTTGCTTTTTATTTGGACACGCTCGCGACAGTCCCCCCGCGGGTGCTCGCCGCCGCCCGAGTACTGTACCAGCTCAATTGTAATCATGCTCCCAAAAG
>JBBPLU010000745.1:0-11130 GCA_038089935.1 Boletellus emodensis | reverse complement strand
TGACGTGCCGGTATTGATGCATGGTTCGTGTGGTGTTGCTCCTTGCTCATGGTGGTCCCTCCGTGACAGATCTATGCTATTGGACGTGCGCGTCGTTGTTGGAAAACAATTTCGTTCTGCTTTCTGTACTGATCCCGGGTGACTCTAGAATCGGGAAGTCACGGCACTCAGCATTCAACATCCACGTGTACTCTTTTTCATTGTAAGTACTGCGAGTCCATAAGGCAGAGTGGGTAGCCAAGTGTGGGCCGTGGAACTGACTTTCCATCTCTGCTATTGTCCGGATACAAGCTAGTTGAACCCAATCCTCGATGTCCACAAGCGTCGTGAACTACCGGTGTTTGGAATCGCTTTGTGTGCGCAGGGCTGGCCTGTGAATCGCGCGGTTTTGAAACTGAAGCTACATCCAACCCTCAAACTGTCGAAGGTGACCATCTCGCAAGCTAGACAACCCTCCCCCCGCTATCATTGTAGACTGGTTGACGAATATACGTAGCTAACGCCCTCACGATGCATATCCCATCAGGACAAGTCCAAATGTATGCGTCTGAGGGAGTCGTGCGGCGACAATGGTCCACTTGGGCATATATGTGTTGTGAGGATGCATAGTGTATGCAAGGTACGCTTTGCGAGGGAAGTCAACTGTGTATAGTGCGCAATTCCTCTGAAGGGGTCAAGGGTCACGACGAAGACTGCCCAACCATGTAACAATGTTGAAGACTGAACTCATGATCGCTCGTTCCTTAGGATGTGATAGCTCTTCACGTTGCTTCATCACCAACAGGCAAAAGTAGATAACGTGGCAACATACCTGCAACCAACAAAGAGGCAGCTACAGTGACGAAAATGTGTAACAGCCATGGTTAGCCTGACTGACCGTGACATAGTGATACCCGAAACGTCCCCTACGATAAGCGATCTCCCCCGTGGACCACGAGGAAGTTGATGAGGGAGCTCTCGCCTACGCCGGTCTCCCCGATGAAGACGACGTGGCGGATCTGTGACAGGGACAAAGGGGGACAAGGAGAGGGCAAAGTGAGCACCCGCGTGTACCACGATGCATCTCGAGTTCCCGGATCTGCGGCGCTGTGACCGTTCCTGCGTCCTCGGTAGAACACATGCGAACAAGTTTGTGATTGAAACCAGACGATAGGCCTTGAGCACTTGGAGTGAGGAGTCGACGGTCATGGAATACACGCTAAAGTACATGTGAGCTCAGTCGCCGTGGTAGAACGAGACTGAGGTAAGTGCGCGAGCGAGAAAAAATCGATCAAGAAGACGTGTAGTGCGTGTGCGCGTATGTGAAATGCCATGTTGGCTCGTGCGTACCAATGTATCCCAACATCGGCGACATCTGAACGCCCTGGTTCGCTCCTTTTTATTCTTGCCTGTCATGGATTATATGCTTCAGTCAAATCGCATCATGCCTGTGATATCTCTTCAGTTGTCCGTTCGTACTTGCTGCATCATCGCTAGTATTTAGAGATGGAGTCGAGACTGCCATATACAAGACGAGACGCGTAGTGTTGATTTCAAGGCAGGCCCACAACCGAGCATCAACCCAGGGCAAGGGTCTGTTGAGGCTGCGCCGCCTAGATCGTCTCTGCAATCACACCGGCCATCTCTGGCAAGTTTATGCTATGAGTATACGTGGTCAGCCTAGTTACATCAAGACATAAAAAGTCAACCGACTTTAACTCGATAGCAGGAATGATACGAAGCACCTTCATTGACGATGACCCTCGTAACCCCGTGCTCGCAGGGCGTCCTCCGGGACATATTTCGGAATTACATTCCTCGTGAGCGGGACCAGAACACCCCGCGGCACCCTCGGGCTGCCGCAAGGCAAGATGGCCTGAAAAGATGGTGCTGGGTCTTTTTGACGTGACGCAGGTGTAGTCCATAAAGTCCATACCGTGATTCAACGGTTCAGTGACGTTACTGTCCCACCAGTTCTCCATGTCCCCACGTGCGTTCTCCACCCGGTGACGAGTCGACGACGATGACCATGGGAACGGCGGAGCTTGCACAGATGCCTGAGCGTACTGATTGGTGGTGCCAGACCAATGCCCGCGTGGCTCTGGAACCGCGAATGCAGTAGACCAACAGGGTCGGCTCGTTCTTGAGGAGGAGATTCCGGGAAAACGTTTTCAAGGCTCTCTGTCATGGCGGCTCGAAAGCGCCCAGACGGGCCTCCTTCAAGACTGGGCATGTCCCAGAACCTGTACCTTTTCCTGATGTGACAGTTACGTCGTACGGCCGAGTGCGGGTGGTGGACGCGTTCGCGTCCGGAAACGTCTCTGCGATTTGCGAGCCGACCACGAGATTGATTATGGAGTTCTTCCCTACGCTGCTCTCAACAAAGAGGACCGCGTTGTGTACAGGGCTTGAATCTGCCTAGAGATGTTACATGAATTTACGCTCGAATGGGGACCGTGAAATACAGACCATGGTGACAATCGGGACGAGTGGGGCTCGGTCGACTTTTGCTAACGAGAACAAAGTCACGTCTGTCAATTCATTGAGCGAGAGGCCCAGTCCAAAGCCTGGCAGGGGTGTCCAAACGACTCCATAGTGCGAGCAGATCAGGCAGCGCCCTCGAGCATGGCACCACGACCACGCCTAGGTCTCAGCCCGTTCAGTGCAAGCCAAAGTCCTACATTCAGCTGCTCAAAAATGCGGGAGAGATGTGATGGGGGTGGGATGAACTTTCCGCGTCGGCGTGGCATGGTGCGCGTCGCAGTAGAGACACAAATTTCGGTTTCGGGATGGTTGTTTGGCACTGTTAAATTCAAAAGGCTTCGCCTGCCTTTTTGGGTACTCTTACACGGACTTAGATGTTGGTCCAACAAATCCACAAGAGCGACACGCTCCAACCAGCCCGGCCCACCTACGACACTTGGGGCACCGTCACATACATATCGCATCCAATCAGTGCTCGCTCCATGGCTTACTGCGACACATTCCAACTACCCCACTCGATCGGCGGGATGTGAGATATCAAGGACATGTCAATGAGTCAATTGCACAAGTCTGCGATCGATTGAAACCAAGTGGTGTTTGCATGTATGAACATCCGAGCGAGAACTTTCCCGTACGCCGAGGGGGAAAGACAAGAATAGAGGATCCAGGGACGCATTCGGGATCTTCGACCGTGTACTAGTAGGCGCTAAATCGTGAAAGGGAGCTAACCGAAGAGGGGAGCGAAAATGTCAAGATTACACAAGGGGGAGCGTCACATCATGCATCGCTCCGTCAGCGCGCCATAAAGCTATATCAAAAAGCATACCTGAGAAAACGGTACCCAAAGGGAGACAACCTCCTCGTGCGAGGAGAATACGAATCAGTACTCTCCAGAAGTATAGAAAGTCGGTCGCAGTGCCGCTGTTCGCACTCAGGTTTGTCTGAGAGCGAATGACGATGCTGCGATCAAGTGCCCAAAGGGAGGGTATAGAATTGAGGGCACAATGGCCCATGAGGACGGGGATGGAAACTTGCGGACCAGACTCGACTGAGGGTAGCAGTCAGCTTGCATCGACTTGCAAACGTCCACTGCTTTTATGCTGCGCTCGTACAATAAGGTTCTACCTCCAATAATTACGTCTCTCCCGCACGGCTCCATTCATGTCGCGCCCAAAAGAAACCTCCGACAAACGAAAACAAAAGACCATCATCAATCCCCCAAGACATCGGCCCAGCGTTCAAACACCAATGTGAACAAACGCGATCTGCTGGTCAAACGGTATCTCTCTCCGCAACGACTTGAGCGTCCTGTGCAGCGCAGCGGCCGCCCCGGTACACTCCAGGCGGCGATCCGACTCCGGCCCGTCCAACAGCTCCCTGTAAAACGCAGACACGACCTTGCCCGCAGTGGCATCGTCCACGGGTAAGATCGTGCCAATCACGCTCCGGAACCCGCCAAACTGCATCGACGCCGCGAGGTGGATCACCTCGTCCGGCGTCGTTGCATCGCCGACGGTAGTGCGGCACGCCGACAGGAACGCAAAGTCGGGGCTCTCAAAGTCGGACTGGACGAGCTTCCCGAGCGTCAGATGGCCGTCGTGCAACGCGAACGACGACTGGAACGGCTGCGCTGCGTTTGGGATCCCGTGGCAGGCGAGGTGAAGCCACTTGCAGCGTTTGAACGCGTCCGTCGCCCGCTCGATCGTCGCGTCCTCGTCTGCGAGATGCGTGACGCAAGCGCTGTCGCAAACACGTTCAGCGACGAGAGCGAGCTCGGGAGTGACCGACGGAAGGGGAACCTCTCCCAACGGCTTCGAGGCACCTACAACCGCAAACGGCGGCTTGTCCGCAGTGACGTGTGCTTGCCTCCTTGCACGGAGAAGCGTGCCAAGTGTCGGTGTATATGACGAGACATACAAGTCCGAGAGCTGTCTTTGTCCTTTCCGAAAGGGGCCAGTGGCGTGCAGCGGGAGGAAGGTAAAGTCGCTGGTTGGACACCACCAAATGCGTGAATTAAGAGGCACACCGTGTCGTTGGAGAGCTTGAGCGACGGGTTCGACGGCGCGATCCCAGACATTCCGGAGAACGATTGCAATATCCTTCGTGCTAAAGTGCTTCGGCTTGTCTACAATCTTCCTGAATTCGAACGCCAGCTCAGAAAAAACCTCCTTTGAAGTATCGAGTTCAACATGAATTGGGTCTTCGTCATGGAGGAGTATGACTGCATCGCAAGAATACTGGCTCGCGTTCATGATAATAACAGGTCCGCCCTTGGCAGCGGTCTGAATGTCGGAAAACTCGGGAGGCAGGAGGAATCGAGAAAAGTCGGGGAGGGCGCGAATACGTGACACGATATCATCAAGTTCTGCAGTCAGCTTCCGGGTTTGTATCGATTGAAACTCGGATTCTTGATCAAAGAGGGTTCGAAGACGCGAGCAAACTCGCCTGAATTCCCCTGCGAGGGATGTGTCTGCGGAAGAGAGATCGTCGAGCGGAGTGCTCAAACGAGCCAGCTGTACCCAGAACACTGTTCGTCCCTGTTCTAAAAGCTCGACCGCGGTCTTGATGTTTCCTCGACGAACACAATATGAAAAAGCGTCTACGGCCAAAGATGACACGTTGGCCTTCAAGATCTTGTAATGCTCTGCAGAGGAGGGGAAAATGGCAGCATGACGGACCAGACAGTTTAACGCGGTCTGGTACGCCGTCATAGTTGAGCTGTGATTATATTTATCTGCAGACTCAGCCCATGCTCTCGTGGCGCGGAGATCCCCCCATGAGATCCCATCGTTCAGTTCCGAAAGTTCCGAGAACAGTTCAAATACTTCGTTTAGATCGTCCACTGAACGACATTGTTCGAAACGGCGTTGGAGACTGACTGCGAAATGAAGAAGAGACATGGACCGAAGAGAGTGGCCTACTGGCCGGAGGGACAGTGTTTCTCTAAATAGCTCTATTGCATCTGTGAGATCAGAAGGAGTCCCTTGAACTGAGAACCGCGATAAAAGGCTTTCGGCAAGAGATCCCAGTGATGCCGGACGATGTAGGTGACCCTCAGGACAGAGTTCTAAGGCTTCTTTGTTGTAGTCGATGGACTTGGTGAGGTCGTCGAACACATTCAAGCGTTCAAATCTCCGCCTATAGCAGCTCCCCAGGTTGCTCAGAGAGGTAGACCTGTACAAGTGCCCAGATGGTCGCAGAGCCAAAGCCGCTTCGTGGTTCTCGATAGCCAACTCTATATCACGGAGGGAGCCATTCAATTCGAATCTCCTTAAGAAAGAGCCCCCGAGGTTGTTAAGAAATGCTGAACGTTCTGAGTGACCGTGGGGACAGACTTGAACTGCGATTGAGTGGTACATAATGGCACTATCAAGGTCTGCTAACGAGCTAAGATGACTGTGCCTTTCCTTCAGACAACTAGCAAGGTTGTCGATGAAAGAAAGTGAGAGAGGATGCTGAAAAGACCTCCGCTCCCCAAGGGGTCGAAGAAGATCGATTGATTCATCAAGGTCGGTGATAGTGCCGTCCCGTCTGAATTTGTAGGAAAGGCTTATAGCCAGGTTGAACTGTATGGTTTGGCGTTCGAGATGATGGGGAGGATACAGCGTGAGAGCAGTCCGAAGAAGTTGAATCGACACTTGTAGATCCTCCTCGGGGGCATCGTGCAGCTGATATCTGAATTGAAGGCAAATGGCGAGATTACTGAGACTAGACGGTCGCAAGTGATGTCCTTCTGGCTGAAGGTCCGAGGCAGCCCTACTATATGCAACAGCGCGCTCCAAGTCCTCGGGGGTACCTCTCGCCTGGAACCTATTACGAAGGCAGACAGCGAGATTGGTCAGAGAAGAGGGGTGATCAGGGTGCCCTTTTGGCCGCAGAACTAGTGCGGCTTCGTGAGTCTCGATCGCTCGATCCATGTCACTAGGCGAGTGGATTTCTGTAGATCTATCCTGAAGACAGATGGCAAGGTTGTTGAGTGTTTGAGCGTGGAGTGGGTGTCCAGTAGGGCAATGCGTGAGTGCGGTCTCAAGAATTTGAATAGATTCATCCAGCTCGGCTACGTTTCCACTGAGTCGATACCTCTCCCAAAGCACACCCGCGAGGTCGTTGATGTACTCAAAACGGTCGGCATCAGGCAGATGCACCAACAACCCCTTCCGAAGCAGCACAATTGCCGTATCCAAAGACTCGAGAGACCCAGTCTGCCTGTATAAGACCTTGAAGCACATCGCAAGCGTGTTTAGATTCTCCAGGAGGCTCATGAGAACTTGGGGATTGGGCATCCCCGGATAATTTGCGAGCGTGCTTAGATTCTGGACGATGTTCGTGAGCAACCGGACATAGGATGTCGGTGAGCGGTTCACAAGCGTTCTTAAGCTTTCCACAATACCAAGGAGTTGAGCATTGAATTCTGGTGGACGGCTCTCCTCCTGTAGCACACCTCCTGGTTGTTCAGGCTGCATTCTAGTTTGCGAGCTGGCTCAGAACAATACGTGGGCTGATTTGAAGTCGCGGTGCCGGAGAGCTCACCTGTTCTGGGATGGGGCAAGAGTGCAATGCAACTGGCCAAGCCAGAGTTGTCAATAGAGGGGGAATACGAAGCTCGTACAAGTGATGCGGACGTGTCTGATGGACAGACAGAGTCGCCCGTCCCGATGGGAAAGCCAAATGTCTTGGTTGTCGTGGCCAGTACTTGAAGCAACAAATCAACCCAGGTTTGTGTGAGTCCCAGGCTGTGCAGCGAATAGTCGAGGATAGTGCACGGGACAGTTCAGGGCATGCGTCCCTAGTCAGGTAGAACACTGCCCGCGAACAGGGCACCGTGCCGAGAACCGTGCCTACCTTGCAGCGACCGTGCCGGTATTTTTCAGTCACAGGGCGTTCGAGTGCAGAGCAACCGGTACTGGGGCGAGTCGCCGACCCTGCTAGTCCAACAGAAGGGGGCCTGCTGTCCAGGGGATATCGCCCGCGCCTGATCATGGAGGGAAGGACAGCGATCGAGTTGAGCGAGGCGTGTAGCTCCCACGCTTCCGTTCACCATTCAACACAGCTTCGTCGCGCCTCTCCCTGAGCACATCCCCAGCGTTGATAGCTCCCCACACCCTTGGATTCCATTTCGTGGCATCCGCATGGTATAGTTGAGAGGGTCGGGTCTCGTCCAGGCCGAAGCGCGGACCAGAGTGTGCCCGATGTCTCAAAAGATGTCAGATAGTTCGCGTGGGACCATGGTTCTCCGACAACAGAATCATGTACCACCCGCCAGCACGACCCCCGATAGTGGCCATTTCTCGCTCGTGGCGCACATGCAATCGCCCTCTTCTGGTGTCCGGCTGCTCAGCCGATCACGTCCATGTTCCAAGATTCAATGTGTTTGACTCTACACCCCGAGAGCCAGACGTTCGGTTCCGCAAGGCTATCCGAGTCGCTCGCTCGAGAAACAAGCAGCTTGCGGAGGTGGCCAGTTGTTCGCATGCTCCGTTCAGAGAGCGACATGCAAGAGTATGGTTGAAATGTGTTATTACGACGTACACATTTATTACACATGCTTTGAAAAATTGCAAAGAGCGAAACGAGGAGCAGGCAGCTCGCTCCTTGTCATGAATTGAAAATAGATGGAGCTACAATGCTGCTTCATTGTGAACAATATTTTCAACAATCTCCTTCATCTTTACAAATCCTTCTGGAGAGAGAATGTCAACGTCCCAAGCCCGTTCAAGGAAATCACGAGGAAGAGTACAGTTGGGGGTTGGACGATCTATGAAAAGGGGCTCAACAAGGCCGTCAGCAACATCATTAGTGTAAACACGAAGAGAAGTCCCAAGCAAACTCAATCCCCATAGACGAGGGAGGGGACAATCGGCAGACATAAAGTCAAATCGCCGGCGTATGTGATTGTCTGCTCTGAAACGCGACTCAGCCTTGTTCACCCAAGCATCATCCTTGATGTCTGCAATGAGAACAGGTCGACGGCGGGCATCGAAGACAACTAGGAATGGTATGAAGTTGACAGCACCTGGAGGGGGGGGTTCATATGAAAGAGGAGGTAGTGGAGCAACGAAGAAGTCGAATGAATCAGGGTTGAAGCAGTATGTGAGCAACTTGATGTATGGTCCATAATAGCGATGCTCGAGTAGAGGAGGCTGCTGGCGACATGTATCGAAGATGGTTCGCAAGCCGGTAGGCCAAGAGGAATCGGTTGTAAATGGCATCCTCATCTATAGTGGTATTAGGCCTGTGGATACGACCTGACGGAGAATACATACAAAAGATCAATCAGTCTCCTACACGGCCTTCAGGGTGGCCACTTCCACCCTTTTTCCCACACCTGACTCTATTGTCTCTATACTACTCATGGCCAAGCCACGCCAATCATTATTGTGATCGTCAGAAATAGAGGCCACCGACTCTTATAATGACATGTCCGAGTTCTCTCGGCTCAAGGCAGAGGCGTTCCACGATGACAATCTCTTCAGTGCAGCGCGAACCCTGCGATACGGAACGCCGTTACACTTCGGGGTACCTGTCTGAATCGCCTTCCCTTCCATCACTGCGCGCCATCTCTACATTACCATCATCGCCGTCCACACCACTGGCGCTTGCGATAGTTTCCGTGTTGTCTGCTGCCCCCATGCTACACGTCGGCGCAACGTGCAGTGGCTGACGTTGCTGTGCGCGGGCGCCAGCAAGAATGGCGGCCACACTCTCCCATGTCAACGGCCTAGAATCCCTCAAGTTCGTCGTTGCCGCCGACACGCTCCGCTTCCATTGCGTCCGTTTCCTCATCGGCACCATCGGTATTGTCTAAGCAAGTGCCGTCCCCGACGACCCAGACGCTGGGGATTCCGAGTATGGTGGTGGATTCAGTCGCGTGCGCCGTCCGCCGGGAGGCGCCATCATGCGTTCCGAAAGGGCCTCGGCGGCCTTGCTCGTCTGCGGGTCTGAATCCGTCTGGCGGCTGGAGGTGGTGGCAAGGAAGGGAGCGATCATGTCAGCGGCGTCCGTGACGAGTAATATGCTTGGTGTGGTTGAAGAGAAACCAGAAGAAACGCGTGCGACGAGAGATGTTGGCGCGAAGCTCGTCGTGGAGTGGCTATGCGGTGTGTGATAGAGAGAGAAGGATGTACGTGCATAGTCAGATGAGGTTGGCGACACTGGGGGCTGCCGAACCGGGGGTACCACAACCAACTGAGATGGGTTGAAGGATGGGTGTCACCGTTAACTAGCAAGTCCGTGCTCGTGCGTACGCATTGCGGCCTCATTCTCTCATGCCTGTTGCGCCACCCTTGCCCGGTCTTACCCTCTCCCTGCTCTGCCCAGCGCACTCATGTGCCGGTGTGGCCATCGCCCAGACGTCGTGCCCTCACCTTACCTTATCATCACCGCGTCCCACTCAGTACGTCAGTGCAAGTGCGCGCGCGCTCTCAGCCACCCCCCTCCTTCACCTGGTCTCGCCGTCGCCGCCACGGTACGACTACCCAGCGTACTCACAAACGCCGGCTGCTAGCAGATGACTTCTGCGTCGTGTCCTCACTCGCACCTCGTCTTGCCATCGCCTCGGCTCACCGTCGTTGCTGCTGCACGATTGGACCGTCCGCTACTAGCGCGCCCGTACTCGTGCGCATGCAGATGTGCTGTCCGTAGCGGGCCTACACAAATGCATAAATAAGGCTTCTGCCGAAACACCCTTGGCTGCGCACCCCATTTGTCATTTTCCTGATGTCGCAGCCTGTTCTGGTGGACAGACTACTCGCCAATACATGTTGGATAGTCATTGGCAATCAATTACAACCAAATACGTTACAGTAGAGCAATATTATGGGTGATGTCCTTGACGATCTCTTTTATCTTTGCAAACCCATCCTGAGAAAGGATATCAATATTCCAAGCTCCTTCAAGAAGATCATGTGGAGGAGAAAAGCCAAGGCTTTGGTGGCCCACAAACCGAGGATTGATATCACCACTAGCAACATCGCCAGCGTAGACGCGAAGAGAGGTCCCGAGCAAACTCAATCCCCATAGACGAGGGAGAGGACAGTCAACAAGCATGAAGTTGAATCGCTGACGCATTTGATCATCGGCATTGAAACGCATATAAACGCCGTCGACCCATTCATCATCCTTGATATCCACAATGAGCACAGGACGGTGATGGATGTCAAAAACAACTATGAACGCTACGAAATTAACAGCCTCGTCAGGGGTGAGTTCACATGGACGAGGTTGTGGAGCAACGAAGAAGTCGAATGAGTCGGCACCAAAGCAGTATGTGAGTAACTTGATGTATGGGCCATAATAGCGACATTCGAGCAAGGGATAGTTGGGAAGGTCCTCACGACAGGAGTCAAAAATGGCTTGCAAGCCAGCAGGCCAGGCGGAGTCAGTTGTAAATGGCATCCTGCCAATCTGTAGTAACATCAGACCTAAGGATACAGCTGACTCGGATGGAGAACACGTACATGGCACAAATGATGATGTACTAAACATTGGAGTCGCTCATCCCCTAAGATAACTGCTTTCCGAAGGCAAGAAACAAATGCGCACGTGACCGACCCATTCCGCCCTCGAGGGCGCCGCGGCCTCGTCTGCGACGACGCACGACTTCGAATGAGAACGTCGAAGGGGGACGCGTTCTGAGTCCCACGGAGAGGAGGGCGAGCCAAAGCCGCT
>JBBPLU010000744.1:0-11189 GCA_038089935.1 Boletellus emodensis | reverse complement strand
TCACTCGCTACGATAGACAATGGCAGTTCCTTTCATCTACGCCACCCTAGTTCTCAACGCCCTTCGCCCCATCTTTCGTTATATTAAAAATGTCTTTTACCCCACCTTCCGCCTCGTCGCCTTCGCTTTCGCATACTACCACTTTATCATTTCTTCGATCTCGTCCTGTTTATCCTACTTATCTTCCTGCCTCGTCCATCAATATGCTCTACACCACCATCCTCACAGACGCCGCCCTCATCCACGCTATTGAGCTGGACCCCCTCTATGAGAAGGATTTGATTTCACAAGAACTCGTACGTACTTACTTTGACATTTCTCAAACCCAGATGTACCATTTCCACGCCACCCCTTCTGATCTTGCCGTGGCTTTCGGTCTTCCCCTTTGTCTCCTGATTAATCGTATTCCCGATTGTATCCTCACTGTTCTTCACCTTCATGGATTCTACACCTTCATCGAACGGCTCACGCCCACTCTCATCTATCCCACTTTTCGTAACATCCTCTTCTCCCTGACTCAATCCACCCGTGATCATTATATTTCTGAAGTAGAAAATACGCCTCGGCTTTCCAACCCTTCGTCCCCGTCCTTCCTTCTCCTTCTCCCCCTCTCCCCACTCATCTCGCCCCTCCAGACACCCATGCCTACTCTGCAGATGGATACCACCTTGACCATGAAGCCATCGCACGAAACCGGGAGCATATCACCATCCACCGCATCTCCCATGGACACACTGTCCTGTCCTCCGACGTACAGACCGTTGAGTCAGTTCTTATCCACATCCCTGCCACAGCGAGCACTCGTTGCTACCACTGTCATCGTCTGGGCCACTATCATGACGACTGCCCCAACTACTACTGCCCTTCTTGTCATCAGCCCACCCCTGGCCATCCCGCTCGCTGCTGTTTCTCTATGCACTGCTCAGTCTGTGGAAACTGGGGACATGGACCTCGCTTTTGTCCCACCCGTGTATGCTCCCGCTGCGATTGCATTGGACATATTGTCGACGATTGTCCGCTTGAACATTACTCGGTTGAACAAGCCTCTTCCGTCTTCGCTGGCTCTCCTAGCCCTCCGGCCTGAGGTAAAGGTGTTCGAGCCTGGAGCTCGAGTATACGAAGGGGGTAATGTTACAATTTTGTCCCTTTACTCTCATGTCCTCCTTTTTCTCCTACGTCGTCCTCGTCATTTCGTATCTTCCTCTTTGACTTACTTTTCTTACGAGTGTTTTCTCTTGATCGTAAACGATCCCAGAATACACGTATGTTACCTTGACTATCTTCCTCCGCTCCTCTCTTCATAGTCATATCAATTACTCATCCTGCTTCCATCGCTTTCTATATCCTTCTTTGATTACGCGTCGTTTGTTCCATCACTTACTACGGTGTTCTTCGCTTATATGGCCTCTTGGTCCATGCACATTCTCTTCTCCTATTTAAACCGTAGTATCACACTTTGTATCCTCATTCTCGTTCTATGCAATCAAGCGTACTCTTGAGTCCTCAGTCGGATCCCCTCCGATCGTGATCTTAGTCTGTTCCAACCAAGGAATGTATAGTCTCCCTATAGGCTGAGTTGTACCTCTTTGTGAGCGTCCTGCCTTTAGGTCAGTCCTAGCACACTCAAGGTACGCATCCGCGTAACAATCATAAAGGTTGTTGAACCATTGCTGCTCTAGGGCAAACACCTCATTTGTAACATAGGAGAGCTCAAAGATGGTTTGAAGGACAATATATCAAGCTTCTGGACTGGCCTACACAATCTCCAGACCTCAACCCTATTGAACACACTTGGAATCACCTCAAAAGGTGTCTCTTAGCCTATGAGAATGCTCCTATGGGAGTCCATCAATTGTGGGAAAGAGTGGTGATAGAGTGGGGGAAGATTTCTATGGAACAGTGTCAAAAGTGGATAGAAAGTATGCCTAGAAGGGTGGGAGCAGTTATTAAGGCCAAAGGAGGTCATACCAAGTACTAGATACTTGGATTTTTATAAAGTCAAACAATTGTCCACATGACATGTCATTTTAAAATGACTACCATTCACTCAGATCTTGCTCACATCTCTTGATCCTTGGACCTATAGAGAGCCATGAGTAGGTACCTCATTTTGTCCTCCCATAGTTTAGATAGGGGTTAGGGGTTATCAGGGTTAGGGGCTTTTTGTCCAAAACATGCAAACATGTGGACAATTGTTTGAGCCACTGTAAGTTTCATCTTGTGTGATGCTACTTTCCCATCCTGACCTTCTTGCACTGCCTCAAGCATTTCTCATTATCATGTGGTCTTCCTGCATTTGACAATGAGCTGATGACATGTGAACTTAGTTCACACTGCTTATCTGCATAGGCAAGAAACAGCTTACCTTCAGCTACCCATGATATCCAGTACTAACTCAGTTGGGCAATGTATGTCCATGACACAATGAACCCCTTGTAACAGAAATCACACCACCACCATACTTTCTTGCCAGTCATGTAGAGGTAGGAAGCAACTTTGGCTTCACACGATCACACCTACACATCGTACAAAGTACAAAAAGAAAGACAACGAGCAAAAATCAAGGAATGTCGAAGCGAGAGACCGTCTGGCTACAACCCGTTCCACTCCAGCCCTTTATCGATCTCAAAGGTTGCCCTCAACGGCAACACGTCGCTGCTCGATCCTACGCTTACTGCATACACGCCCCGCTCAATCACCCAGCGGTCAACCCGGTCCTCCCAGTACGACACCGCGAGTTTGTCGAGCTCCAACGTGACCCACGTGCTCGCCCCCGGGGCGAGGTCCTTCGCTTTCCCGAACGCGCGCAGCAAGCGCGGCGGGTGGGTGAGCTCAGACGTCTCCGGCATCGACACGTATGCCTGCACCACCTCCGATCCTGTACGTTCACCGGTGTTCGTCACCGTGACGGTGACGGTGAGGCTAAAGTCCCCATCGGTGATGACAGGCGTGGACAGCTCGAGATTGGAGAATGCAAAGCTGGTGTAGGAGAGACCGTGTCTGTACGTGTGACCCCCGTGAGTGCACGACGCTATAGCTTTCGGCGAATCGCTTACCCGAATGCAAACTGCGGCGCGATACCTCGGTGCTGGAAGTGCTTGTAACCCTAGAAGGAAAAGGGGGGTCGACACGATGGCGCCGCGTGCAATCCAACATCAGTACGTACGACAAACAAGTCTTCTCCATAACGGACCACGCCATTTTCCGAGTGAAAGTGTCCGTGGGCGGAGATGTCTTCCAGTCGCTTCGGGAACGTCAACGAGAGTTTCCCCGATGGGTTCTTCTTCCCAAAAAGCACGTCCGCGATGGCATCTCCGGTCGCATTGCCGAGGTACCAAGAATGGACGATGGCAGGAACGGAGTCTGCCCAGGGCAACGTTATAGACGACCCCTAAAACGTGTCAGGAACGTGTCACCGAGAGCAGGAAAGTGGCCGCACAGATTGAGTAACTACGACCGTCCTTGGGTTTGCAGCGACCACCTTGGTGATCAATACGTCGGTATGGCCAGGGAGGGCCAACGTCTTTCTATCGTAGCCTTCAGACTCCCAATCGGCATTCAGACCGACGACAGCGATGACCACGTCCGCCTCAGACGCCAACTTGACGGCTTCGGCCAGTTTCACGTCTGGGTCTTTGACTTCTGCACCGCCGAGTCGCACACCAGGATTACTGTCTTGAACTATCTCGTCCTCATCGCCGTCTGCAGGGCCCTTGACGTTACAGAACTCGACGAGGATGTTGTGCTTGACGCCAGCTTTGAGGTTCACTCTCCCCTTCTCCTCTTCCGAACCACTGTTGAAGAAAGACTCCCCCCGGCGTTGACGCGTCCAATTATCGATGACGAGCTTGCCGTCGACGAAAAGCTGAAGCGAAGGGCGTGTCAGAGAGGCAAAGATCACAAAGGGAAACGGTGTATCCACCTTCGCCCTTCCGGATACGGTCAAGCCAAACTCAAACGTGCAGTCATGTAGCCTAGGTTTCAGCTGGCCTTCAAGTTTTATGGTCCATCTGCGTGTGATCCCGCTGGGTGCAGAGTTGCTGATGAAGATGCGGGTCTCGTCCACAAGTTGTGTTTTGTAGGGCGTGTCCAGAGCATCCATGCTCTCGTCGCTCTCATGCGCATACCAAGTACCGATCCATCCGCGCTCTCCCGACGGTGTCGCCAGGTCAAAGTCGAGAGTAGGCATTTCCATGTATGCTAATATGAGGTATCAGACAGTCATCTCGCAAGTCGAGCAAGGACGTACTGCTGGCTCCTTCGCTGAAAGTGACTTCCACACTCGATGGAAGCGCATCGACAATGCCTTGGTACGGGGTGACGAAGTACGAAGGCTTCAACGCGGCAGAGCCACCACCAGACAGGACGACAGCTTGTGCATTCCCACCAACGACCGCAATCTTTTTCAGTTTTGCAGGTTCAAGGGGCAGGAGATTGTCGTCGTTCTTCAATAGGACGATGGCTTCCGCTGCCAGCCTGCGTAGAAGGAGCTTGTCTTCATCACTCTCCACAGTTCGTTCGATGCCATCTCCGTCCAAGATCTGGAGAGCGGGCAGCACACGCTTCCAGCGACATAAACTGGAATGCTTACGTCTGGAGATTCCTGAGCAACACGTTTAGCTAATTCGACTATTTTCTTTGCGCGCTCCTTGATGATCCGAGTGGTGAGCTTCCGGGAGACAATTGAACGGTTCACGAGATCAAGGGTCCTCCACTTGTTTGTCCCCGGCATCTCGAGATCCACTCCAGCATTGATACTCAGGTCAACGCTGTAAATTCCAAACCTGGAGGTTCATCAGCTCATCACATCATCATGGTAGGGGAGATGTATCGATTCATACCAATCGCTCATGATCGGCCCATCAAACTTCCATTCGTTCCTGAGGATGTCTTGCAACAAGTGACGGTTCTCGGATGCGTGGGTGCCGTTGACGCGGTTGTAGCTGAAAATACGAAAAAAAAAAAAACATTGTCAATGGATGAAAAGGATGGCGCCTGCAATAATACTCGCGCGGTCATGAAACACCAGGGTTTAGCATGCTTCTGTGCAAGCATAAATGGTATGAGGTAAATTTCTCGGAGAGCACGTTCACTAAGAATACTGTCATAGGCAAATCGATCATTCTCCTTGTCGTTGCACCTGGAATATCAATGAGCCAGGGATCTAGCGGTGGAGTATAAAAAGACGTACACATAGTGCTTGATTGTGGTTCCGATTCCGCCTTTCTGAACACCCCGCACGTATGCGGCAGCAATGAGCCCAGAAAGTACAGGATCTTCCGAGAAACTCTCAAAAGCCTTTTATATGTGAGCATATATTCAGTTACAAACTCCGTTACGAGCTTACCCGTCCGCCAAGAGGATTCTGTGTAGAGAAAGGGAATGAATTGACGCAAGAATGTCTCGGGGTCGACGCACCCTCTGGATGTTACATGTAGGGGCGAGGATAACGGGAGCGGCCCGCAGTCTAGCTTCGCTAGCGAGAAGCTTCAGTCCGGCTTGCTCGATGAGGTCAGTGTCCCAAGTTGCGGCAAGCGCGGTAGCTGAGGGGAGACACTTGGCTGGTGTACTCATAAAGAAATGATTTCCTCTGATGCCTGCACGATGCTCAGGACGAAAGAAGATATAAAAAGAGTATACACTTTCCATTTGGGCCATCGCTGACCTGAAAGTGGTGGGTTAATATGAGATAAATGGGAGCGGACAGTACTGACCTTGATAGCTGGTATTCCGAGTCGAGGTACCGCATGCGTATGCCAAAAGCCGACGCCAGCAAGAAGCGAGATAGCCTCATCAGTGGTGAGCTGATCGACGATCGCGTCGACGTCGGCGCCACGGAAATCTGAAGGGGGCATCTAATCCTGTGGTGGGGGAGTTGCAGGAGAGAGATAAAGAAGGGGCTGCCCGCCTCCGTCCGCTCTTATGATGCGTGTATCAAGTGGAGCACGTGACACATCCGGGGTAATATCGGTCTCGGGAAAACCTCGGCACATCTGATGCGACGCTGGGGCGCTCAAGCGGCGACCAAGTGGAGAATAGTACCAGAACTCCCTTTTCTCGTTGACCGCGCTGCGACGGATTTGGAGAAAACGGAACATTTTAAATCTGACCCGAACTTGGTTTCACGTGACCAGGCTACTGGACCGCGTCCGGATCATGTCCATGTACGTACACATCAACATCCAGCAGAATGCATCGCTCGCCGGTGAGTATGGTGGCCTGACCTGGTTTCTTCTGATTGGTATATCACTTCTGTTTGATCCACTAGCGAAGTCCATTCCCATCCACCTCTTCAGCGGGAAGCTTGAAGAGCCAGCCCTCACTCGGGACGGTTCTTGCAACAGTAACCACTCCCTCATCCAACCAGAAATCGCGCCGCCCTACCAGACGAGCTCCGCCGTCCGCAGAGATCCCGCAGCCCACTCGCACGACGCAGAGCACGGTGCACTCCACGCAAACTTCGCCAGCCAAGTTGTCTCAGGGACGCGTAACTACCGCCAGTCACCGAGCGGAGGAAGCAAGCAACCAAGACCAGATTCAGCCCGTTGTCGTTCCTCAACCAGACGTAACACAACTTCCTCCGATTTTTTCCGGAAACTTTGATCTGTATGGCATGTACTTGCCCCCTCTTGCCAAACTCTGTTTACTCCCAGAAGCAACGACACCCGACTATTCTGCTGTGTACGACAGGATTCTTGCCTCCCAGTCCAAGAACGATTGCACCGCACGATGCTTCCTCGCGCCTCAGGATCCATCCACGTCCACTCCCCTCCATGGTCGATTTGAGAGTGACTCCATTCTGCATCCTACAGACGAGCGACCGCTCGACATCCTACTAGGTTCTTTCGCGTACTTGACAACCCTCACGTTCACCCCCATCAAACGGACTTCTTTCCGAGCCACCAAACACAACATACCAGGGCCAGGTCTCGTTGGACGTGCCAGGTTATCACCTGCTGATGGCATCAAGGATGCCAAAGGCGTGTTCAAAATCAAACGAACTTGGGTAAAGGAAGAGGAAGGCTCGGTGAAGGAACTGTTTGAAGGATTCTTTTCCTTTGGTGTGTGCTACGATAGCATAGGCAAACAAGCGGGCTACCACGACGGATCCGTGCACAAGTTTGCCTTTTGGGGCGTGAGGGCCATGAAGGACAACACGGGCAAGGAGATCGAACTAGGACGGGGCGATCTCATGTGATAAACTGTCATTGCTGAAGCAATGAACCATGTGGTGTGTCGTTTCTTTTGCACGTGTACTTTCATTTTGTTTTCATCCTAATCCTTTGTTTAATCCGTGTCATTCTTTTCCGTGTACTGGGTCTTGGTAAACTCGTGTCTGGTTTCGATCAGCTTCCTGTACCGAGGTCAGCTCGGACGACTGCTTGTCAACAGCCGAATACAACTTGTTGAACATTTTTGCTATCACGCCAGTTTTGAGCGAGCGATGAAGCTCTGACCGGATTCGGTATGATACTGTGGATATCGATGTTATCTCTGGGCCCGTTTCCACGCGCAGGATCTAGCGGGCCACTAGAAGGAAGAAGTGACACTACAACAGCTATAGCTCTGAGCTAATCACTGCGTATGTCGCGATCTCAACCCTTTGTGCGTGTGCCCGTCGTATGAGTGGAATGGCCTACAGACTTTGACGGAATCGCTCGATCAACTTGATCAGCAAGTAGACTATCAAGGAATCGGTGGGCTTTTTCCACAATGCCTGTGATCAATGGACACTGATTTTGAAAGAAGCGGTGTTTTAGTTTGACCTGCCTTTACGCGCATTATGCCACCCGATGCACCCACGACGTCGTGAAGTATGCACCATAGTGCTCGACCGTCGACGACAACGCCATCAGAGGCTCTCTGGACAGCGTCCTGAGCCCCAGCATCACTGGCAGTGCCACCGCGCCCACGACGATCCTCCACGCGCCGGAAGACAGTCGGGCGCCGCTCCCGAGCCACGTGATGCGGAGGACATTGGCCCCTTCGACGGCGTGCACCAGTAGGCTCCCGACGAGCCGCCCGGCTCCGCCACGGAAACCGGTGTAGGCCGGTCTTGACGAATTCGCAGTCCAGGTCGGCTGGTTCGACAGCCTGGATCGGTGGGGATGCCTCGGTGGGAGCGAGCCGGTGAGTGAGCACGAGGGCTGCGTAGGCACTGAAGCTCAATACGCTCGTGGGCTTGCGGGGCCGGTGAGATCCAGAGGTGGGCGCCAAGGGACCGAGGAGTCGCCGGGCGACGCCCGATGCGACGTGCACGGCGAACGGCACTAAGAGAAGATACTTCTCTCCAAATGGCGTTTGGTGGTACTCCCTTCCAAAGATCTGCTCGTGATGTTCGATCACACGAGGTCATGTGGACCATTGGTCGTGGTCAGTCCCACGAGGAGACACTTGGACGCGAGGTGCTCACCATGACACTGGAAGACAGACTCGAGCCACCGACATTTGCGAGGAGGTGTGCAGACAGATGTATGAAAAGAAGGGTAGAAAGAAATGGCGCAGATGCATGTGTGAGCCTTGCCGATATCGGAGTCGATGGTTTCTCATTAATAAATTCGGACCGTTCGGGCCGGGAAGATGTAGAGTCGGGGTTTGAATCTGGGGCTCAAATAAAGCTGACTGTACCACGTGATATTGCGGCGCAGCGCAGCTCGGCTGGGAAACCAGCCTTGATTGCCCGGACGGACCGGGGAAAGCACACCTCCCTCACCCATACAAATGACACCAACCCTTCGGAAGGTCGTGCATGCGTGTGGTGGTAGCCCCACTACTGGTACGCCTCTGTCTACTCCCTCCGGAAGGGGTTAAGCCCCCTGATGAGAGCTTTCGCAGGTTCGAAACCGCCGCACCCCGCCCCCTCTCCTTACTGTCATGCCCTTATGTTCGGAGACGGGTGTCTGACGGACGCGACAAAGAGCGCTGACAACCCGGGTCGGCCTCCCTTTCGGACACAGAGCTAGAACCATGCCTGCCACAATACTGTGTGTGTGAGCAAGGTTTGCCTTCTAATGACTGGTTGGCATCGTTGCACGTCGACCTGTGCAATTTCGCCTTTCCAACGGTGCATGGTGTATCATTCATTTCAGTTCCTGATGCTCCAGGCATAACCAGTAATCCCATGGGTGGTCATGCATCATGAGTGGCGATTGCAAATCGACCCAAGTATTCTAGTGAGTGCCATCGCGTCTTCTATGCGTTTCAGGCAGCGTCAAGGCAGCCGAAACCCCAATGTGTCAATGCGCAAATACAGTATCGACCGTCACTGAATACTCCATTGCTGAAGAAGCTGGCAATTCTGTCTGCGGACTAGTGCCTACGTTAGTTTCCGCAGTCTCGTCCAAAGATCCGCTAGCAGGCTTGCTATGGTGATATGGTCCATGTTTTGATCAATCGTTATGGAGTGCTCCAGTCGTTTCCTCTAGACGGCGGGCAAGTTTCCCAGCTACATATCGATCGTGGGTTGCTCAAACATGCCATCGTATTTGCAGACTTGTGTTTTACTTGATATAGTTTATGATATCCACAGTTTAATGGATCTGATTGTTGATGCTTTGCCGCGCTTTGTGTCCCTAGCACAAGTGCCTGAAAAGACTAAGCGGCTACGGTCCAGACTCAGACCTCGGGAAGGAGCGTTACTGGTCAACCATTCATTTAGCATGTATACTTTGACTGTGGACATTCGTCGACACCTGTCTGTGGTGCCCCCCAGACCACCGCACTCGCCCCGAGCGTCTGGCCCGGACCAGTGGAACGAACCGGGTTAGCCGAGCTCCTGGAGTGGCCTCTCTTGTACAGGATGAAAAAGGAATTGTTTGTTTTCGAACTCCTTTTGAGGTACGGCAGCACTCTCGACCAATCAGATGCCTGATCAAGCGTCGCTAGGCCTTGAAGTCTCACCAACCGCTTTGAAGGTCATTTAACTCGTCCCACACATCAGTGGTCGGCACCGCTGGCAGGTGGTCCCGGGTCATTCCGGCCGGCAACAGCCTCGTGCTCAAGACCTCATGGCTCGAGCAAACTTGTTTGGCTCCCACCCTCGTACACCCACTTAAGCGATTGCCCATCTGCTTTGGTGCTTTAGACACCACGGATATACACCATCTAGCCTGAATTACGAACCCGACCATGTATGTGTGGCACTTCTTACCTTCGTAACCGGAGCACGTGTGTTGAGCCGTGGGTCTAGGGCAAAAACAATTACTATCAGAGGTGGGCTTAATGCCAGAGTTGCTGTTGCGTGCTAGTTTACTCTGTCTTCAGATATTACCCTTCGCACTCAAGTGCGGCGCGAAAACCGGCTTTCACGGCGATTCTGGATCCAGTTCTCGGTCGGCGATGCCACTCTGTCGACTAGCGTGGCCAAGGAGAAAAAGAATGACACTTCCTGGATGGAAAATCTGTCATTGTGCGTGCAAGTCATTCGTTTTCACGTCCACCAACACGATTTCCGCTAGCAATGCGATAAGTGGTCGTTCCGCCTTCGTCGTCGAAATTTGGCAGAAACGCCACATTGGGAAAGACAAGGTAGTCGGTACTATCACTAACACCATTGACGGACTGTTGGGAAAACTGAATGATGGCGGTACGGCGACAAACTTCTCTGTTCTGGCTTGTGCAACTTACTATCCAAAGTATTCGAGGAGAAAGTGTCCGATCTCCTGGGAATTACATTGGCTGTCGAATCGCGTGAGGGTGTCACTGCAGAAGACATGCAGGCAGCCGATGCCGTGAAACGAGGTGTCGAAGGGATTGGCCGACTTGGCTCTGCGCCCTCGGCCATTGACCACGTGAGCTCAACGGTCGATGCCGGCACTAGCGTCATTACCGGAGGACAGACATTCGAGAGTACATGGGGTGTGCTGTTGAAGAGGATCGAACTGTTCGACAAGATTGTCACGGATGTCGCTCAGGTATCCGCCATTTTAGTGCCCGGACACTTCCTTTGTCTGAATGTCTTCTAGGTTCATCCATACGCATCACTGGCATGGTCGGTCATCTCTGCTGCGAATAAGGTCTGTACTGCCACTCGAAACCCGTACTGTTGCTGAGCAATATTTTAACAGGTAGTTATAAACCAAAAACAACGTGACAAGGGGATGGTTCTCCTGGCAGAAGCGATGAGCGACGCTTTTGCATTCGTCGACAGTGCTACACCTTTGAAAACGGTGGAGGTGCACACCAAGCCT
>JBBPLU010000742.1:0-11204 GCA_038089935.1 Boletellus emodensis | reverse complement strand
AGAGAAAGAATATTTTCCTTTTGAACAGTGGAGATGGGATGCATGATGAATTATGGGCTTATGTGGACATTGAGCCTGGTTATATAGTACTGATACACTGCCTTGTGGCTATCACTCACTGTCTACCATGGTTATGTGTACTGCCTTTGGCTGTGTGCATTGCTATTAGGCTATATCAATATTGTTAATATATAGTCAAATAATTGACCCAATGAAGCACTGTTTTAATTTTATTATATCTCCATCAGTTCTGAACATAATTATATAATTCTTTTGTAAGTAGGTAGCTAAGAGTAGATGCTCTCATTTACCAACTTACAGTATGGTCATATTTGTACTCAATGCATCTCTACCGTACAAACATTCAAAATGTGCCAAATATTGGGTCAATTTTTTAAGTCACTGTATCTTCAATGTTTGGAGTACTTATCCCTCATTCTTTCTGGAGATGTAGAGGTTCTGAGATAGGTTTTAAGGGCAGAGGGCAGGGGCAAGGGCTGTGGTAGAGTGATGGTGGAGGTCTGAACTTGTTGTGGGTTCCTGAAGGGATTGTTGGACTGGAGGGCATTGTTTCCTGAGGTAAATGTGCAACATTGTTGGGCATTATGTCTCTTCTTTTGGCAACAGAGGCATAGGCATTCCATAAAACACTTGGCATGTTCATCAGAAGTAAGCTTGAAGATGCGAATGGCATCTATATATATAGCATTGGGGTCTGAGGTGGGGGTACAGCTGGTGAATGAGAAGAGGGTGTGATGTCCCTTTCAAAGAGCAGAGATGTGAGCTTTCTGAGCATGGAACCTTTTTGATTCAATCATTGATAGTGGTGAGGATGGTGGTTATGAAGAGGATCATAATAGTGAGTTGTTGGTCTAGACTGAGAGAGAACTGGTCTATCAAGGTGGTTTTGTCAGTGATTCCCACTTTAGCAGCAAGGTTTTGGAAGTTAGTGATGTACTTTTGAAATCCATCATCTTGTTTGCCATCCTTTCCTTTGAAGGATTTTTGGATGAGCTTAGAGAGGTTGAGGCAAGCAGTGGCTTTTGTATTGAAGGGGTAGAACATAGATTCAAAGTTTTTGACAAATTTGTTGAAGGTTTTCTCTGCATTGATGACAGTGTTGGCCATGTGGTCATACCACATCTCAGAGAAAGAGACTCCTCATCCCTTGCTCATTTTGTTGAGTGTGGTCATGATCTTGTTCTGATCAGTAGTGTAGAGGGTGGCATCAATGGCAAAGTAGGCCTTCATGGCCTTGATCCATCAGGTAGCATTAGATGGTTTGTCAGAAAAGTCAGCTGGGAGGGCTGCTTTGAGTTTGGACATGGTGATGACTAGGGGTGGTACTGGAGCTGGGGCTGGGAGCAGTGCTAGGGCTAGGATTGGAAGCAGTGCTGCTAGAGCTAGGGCTAAGATTGGGGACTGTGCTGATGTTTGTACTAGAGAAAATGCTAGAAGTGGTCATGCTGGGATCAAGTGTGGTACTGAGGCTGGGAGTGGTGCTAGAGCTGGACGACATGGAAATACTATGGGGTCTGAGGCATACTAATGTTGAGAAAAGAAGACTCTTTGATGATAGTGCTGCAGGATGGGGGCTAGGGGTTCTGAAACAAAGTGATAGGACTGGGAAGCTTGGATTTCCTTGTCAGAGAATCCTGGGACCATAATGTGGTAAGATGTGATGACTGGGGTAGGTCTTTCTCTGTAATAGGAGGAATGATAAGAATTCTTGATCTTTTGTTACATGAAAGCATACCTTGAGAAAGATCTGAGATGAAGGGCTTTAGACTGAAGACAGGATGCTCACAAAGAGGTACAACTCAGCCTATTGAGACTAAGGGTCTATATTTTCACTTAGGAATAGACTAGAGAGGTGACACTCAAGATACACTGAGATTGCACAGATCAAGAATGGAGAACCAAAGTATATGCAAGAGATCTTTTATATATGATGGAACACATCAGTGTGGAATCATATGGAACAAGAGAGAACAAAGAGATATGTACATATGTAATCATAGAACAAAGAAGAAGTTAAGGGAACAAAGGACATGTCAGCACATGTGAGAAGAGTAGGAAGTATAGTAATCATGCTGACAAGGTGAGTAATCAAGATGATGAAAGATAAACAATGGTGAACATAGGACCACCTGTGATGATGAGGAGATGAACATAATCATAAGTATATACACCCCAGATGGGTGTACATGTAGGACAAAGGAAAGAAAAGACAAAGAGACCATGTCTAAGGGACAAAACCATAACACTGTGCACCATCCCTTTGTTGTTGTCTCCCAAGTGAGAGTGGATTGTGGTGCTACAATCTACACACCTATTTTCTCCCACTCACATTAGGATCAACCTCTCCACACCCACTTTGTCCTCTGCCCCTCATGTTACAGTGAGGTGCAAAACTATTGCAATGCCTAACCCCAAACTGGGGTGCGAAGTGCCCTGCAATCAACTATGGGAATTTCACTTTGCTTTGGTGAAAACAAATAAGGTACAAACCCTTGGCTACATCATTGTCCCCAAGGTCATGTGATTTGGTTCACACACTGCCAAGATATACCCATTTCAAAACAACAATACCATTGCAATAGTTTTGCACCTTTTCTTGAGTACATTGAAATCAAGCATTATATGGCCATATTTGGTCATACAAACAAAGATACACATACTAGAATCATGTCTGAGTTTAAAATAGTTCACACACATCTTTGCTTCCAACCACAACCATCATGAGATCCATCTCTCCTACTCAAAAACAAACAATTCTCTCTATGCTTGATGCTGGCCAATCTGCCAACTCTATTGCATCTGCTACTGGCATTCATGTATCTACCATATCCAGATTACACTCCAAAGAGCATTCAGAGCTTCAAAAAGCTACTGGAGGTCATCCATCCAAGCTCTCCTCTGCTAATATCCACCATGGTATTCATCTCATTTCCTTTGGGAAGACAGAAAATGCTATTCAGGTGACCAAGGCACTCACCAATATAGTCAACCAGCCTCTCTCTGCTTCCACAGTATGCAGACACTTGAAGAAAACAAGGATGAAAGCTGTGGTCAAGTCAAAACATCCTCTTCTCTTAGCCAGATATTGCAAGGCTCATCTAGACTTTGCCTATGCTCATAAGGATTGGACTTTGGAGGACTGGAAGAAGGTAGTATGGTCTGATGAGACCAAAATCAATTGCCTAGGATCAGATGGATGTAGGTGGGTGTGGAAAAAGACAGGGGAAGGGCTTAGTGATAGGCTGGTAGAAGGTACAGTCAAGTTTGGAGGAGGTTCTTTGATGATGTGGAAGTGTATGGCTTGGTAGGGAGTTGGCTATGCTGCCAAGATTGATGGAAGGATGGATGAAGACCTTTACCTTCAGATTTTGAAGAATGAGCTGCTGAATTCTCTGCAGTTTTATGGTCTTGATTCTCCTGACATCATCTTCCAGCAAGACAATGACCCCAAGCACACTTGCAAGAAGGTGAAGGAATGGCTTCAAGAGCAGGATTTTTAAACTATGGTATGGCCTGCACAGTCTCCTGACCTAAACCCCATTGAGCATCTCTGGGGTTATCTCAAAAGGAGACTGACAGATCATGAAACCTCTCCTAAGGGGATTCATCAATTGTGGGAGAGAGTTCAGGTTGATTGGAAGGGGATAGCAGTTGGGGAGTGTCAGAAGTTGATAGAGAGCATGCCTAGAAGGATTTAAGCAGTTATTAAGGCAAAGGGAGGGTATACCAAGTACTAATATATCCAAGATATCAAAAGGTTCAAAACTATTGCAATGATATTGTTGTTTTGAAATGGGTATATCTTGGCAGTGTGTGAACCAAATTACATGACCCTGGGGACAAAGATGTAGCCAAGGGTTTGTACTTTATTTGTTCTCACCAAAGCAAAGTGAAATTCCCACAGTTGATTGTGGGGCACTTCATGTCCTGGTTTGGAGTTAGGCATTGCAATAGTTTTGTATCTCACTATACCCATCTGTGATGTACACAGACTAGCTACCATATTTGGAGAACAATGGGGAATCAACAAAGAAGAGTAAGTATTAATGACAAATAGGGGCAAGTAAGAAAATAGAAGTCTGAATTAGATCAAACATGTGTAAATAATGACAACAAAATTGTAGAGTAAGTGAAGATGACTATAGATCCAGTTGGATGGATCATGAAGTAAACAATAACTAGTAAGCAAGAAAGTAAAAGAAAAGGGCATACATAAGGGAATAAGATGGAGCAAATCATAACAGTATGTGTGGAAAAGACAAGAGAGGGCCTAATTTACAAAGAGGTCAAAGGTACAGTTGAGTTTGGAGGAGGTTTCCTGATGGTGTGGGACTATATAGCATGGAATAGAGTGGAGGTTCTAAGTGAGGTTGAGGGAAGGATGGATACTGAACAGTATGTAGCAATTTTTGAAGAAGGATTGCTACAAAGCATGGAGAATTCTGAAATTTCTCAAAATAACATTATCTTCTAGTAGGATAATGATCCCAAGCATACCTCTAGAAGAGCTCAGAAATGGTTTGAAGAACAAGATGAAACACTCTTTGTGAAGTCAAGCCTTAGGTGAGAGGAAAGACCCAAGATTTCAAAACTGGAGAGCCAGCTTGAAGACTCAGGAGTTTATATAGGATCTGGGTATGTTTGTACACATTTGTACATACTCCTAAATACAGTAAATAGAAAGTGGAATGATAGATAAAATGAGTCATAAGAGTGAGTCATAGAGCATAGGGTATGAGTCATAGAGTATGGGGTATGATATCATAGGTCTAGACACAGTCTAGACCATGTTGTGGAATAAAGAGATAAGATAAAGGGACTTATCTTAGATAAGATAAGATAAGATAAGATAAAAGGTCTGAAAGAAATATTAAAGTTAGAAAATAAAATAAAAATATCCCTTAGTGGAAGTGGCTGTAACACAAGGTATCAAGCTTTTGGATTGGCCTGCACAGTCTTCAGACCTAAATTCTATTGAACATACTTGGGATCATTTTAAAAGATGTCTTTCAAGTTATTCAAGTACACCCACTAGAGTCCATCAGTTATGACTCATAACTGATGGAATCTAGTGGGTGCACTTGAATAACCTTATGAGAAAGGGTGGTAGATGAGTGGAGGAAGATTTTTGCAGAACAGTGTTAGAAGTGGATAGAAAGTATGTCCAATAAGATTCAAGCAGTTGTAGAGGCCAAAGATAGTCATATCAAGTACTGAATACTGCATTTTGTACAAAGTCAAACAATTGTCCCAATGAGTGGCTGTTCCTACATGGTTGCTATTCCATCAGATCTTATCTAAATCCCTATCCATGGATTGATAGAAAGCTCAGAGTAGTTACTTAATTTCATACACTACACATGTTTAGTCTATGGTTAGGGTTATTTTGTTTAGGCATACTTGATGCAAAATAAGCAAACATTGGGATAATTGTTTGAGCCACTGTAGATAGGATGACATTATATACTTACCTATTGCAATGTGATAAACATCTGAGTTGTCCATGAGTTGATAGTACTACCAGTTGAGCATTTTCTTTGCTATTCTGAGTACTACATGAATGGGAAGCATGTACCATTTGTTGAGTGAATCAGTAGTGAGGATCTAATCTATATAGTCTATTGCTAGGATTACTATTGCAAGATTGGGAATGAAACAGGAGGAAAATGTTGTTGCATCTTTGAGGACCTATGGAATATGAGCTGTCAGTGGCAAATAGACAATAATTGGTCATATGTGATGCAATTCACATGCTAGGTTACCTTGAGGATATCACACAGCTGCTCAAGCAGCTTCTACTTCTTATTTCCTAATTTAAACTTCCTCAAGCTTGAGTCATGTTGTTGTGTCATCCTATCAACAGCCTTTCTATGTTTTGGCATATAGGTGAGTAAATCAAATGTTGAGTTCTATCAAGTTTGTACATTGTGTGGGATCAAGATGGCCCACTCACCTAGCTCCTCTAAGATGGATTTCCAGGCAGGAAGATGTCATATCATCAACTGGATGATTTGGAGTGCAAGTTTTCAAATCTAGAAATGAAGACTAAGATACTGGTAAGTTGTCCTTCTACTCCTTACCTTCATTAGCACTAACTTGACTGGCAAAATTGCCATTGTCAGTTCTACTCATTCTTTGTCACTCAACAATTCAACTTCATCAATCTACCTGTCCTTGCTATTCTTCTCAATGATGTTCTTGACATCCTCTCCTTCATTATCAGCCTCTATCTCAACATCTTCACCATTGTCTATGTCTTTAAACTTTTACAATTCTTCTCTCTCACTACTGTTGAGCAGGTAACCAGCATCTTTTCTTTTAATGTCAAACTGACATAGTAGGGACTTGACCATGAGATTGATGATGTGCAAGAAGCACCATGCATAGCTTGCTGTACCACCATATTTATGTATGTACTGTGTAAGTCCATTGATCACAACATCATTGTTTGATGCATTATTGCAAGTGACACTCAATATCTACATGATTTAGCACTTGGTATGAATTAAATGTTTGATTATTTCTAACCTTGTCTGATATACATACATACCACTGAATGACTTTAGAGCATTGGTGAATGTATCAACAAGTTTGATCCCAGGTGTGCAACTATAATTGCATCAGTCAAAGTATGTTCCACAGTAAAGTAAGTTGCATGTCTTTGAAACCTCTGAAACCACATCTAATGGGAAACTTAGTGGCTATCCACCCTGCTCAAGGTGCACTGTGAAAACAACATGTACACAGTGGTTGGAGGAGGTCCAAGCATTAGTTGCAAATTTGATTTGGCCATTGTATCCCTAGTAAGTACTTAGCAATGTATTTTCTGGATGACATTAATGTACTGACTTGCAACATTTCAGCTATCCATTTGCATGTCAACACAAACATATGTTTCACATCACACAATACTATTGGAACTGAAGATATATAATACTCTTGCCAGTCTGTTTTCATGAGGCATAGAAAAGCATGGTTGTTGACTATTGAAAATGGTTATAGGCTTTCCAATACCCAGCACACAATTTCAGCTCTAGAACCTAGGTCAGTTATACTATCCAGTCCATGGTAGGTTAATATACTGTGTTTCTGCACACATATGCTATAAATAACATTCTCTTGACCCTTTTATTGAAATGCTATAGTAATAGAACCACTTTGCAGAATGTTGCCCACAATTTTTGTATGAATCTCATGGACATCTTTAGCATCCATGGCTGTACTGAGAGCCTCATCTCCTCAACAACTTTAAATGTTCTTGCACATGTTTAAAGTAGAATGAGCATCCTTGGTATCAAAAAAGTGCTAAATTTTGAACTTGCAGCCATAGCCATTACATTTGAATTCATGGCTTTGTTTGCCATCAATGTCCTTAATGGTAGGTTCAGGATTAAAGAAAGCATAAACTGATGAGACTTATTCTTTTTTCAAATGAACTAGTGTATTTTATTAATTGATGAATTTTTCTAGACTTCCAATGTACCCAGTTCTTCTTCAGCAGTCTCCTTGGGTTCAGGCTCAACAAGTTCAACAGAGAGTGAACACTCTTGCACAGGGTCTGTCTTAGAGGACTCTAGTGATATATCATCAATCCTAGAGTGCTTTCAAGCAACTGGTGTCATTGCTGGCTTCATGGCTGCCATACTTGCATCATTGCTGATTGCTTTCCTTTTCTGTTTTGACCAAGTGGTTTTGGCTTTGACAGTGGCTTGAGCTTTCTTAGTCAACTTGGTAGTATGATCAGCTAGGTAGGCAGACATGATGGGTGTTGGATTGTTAGCCTCATAGTTTAATTTGTTTTGTAAATTCAGGTTCTACATTCTCTGTTGTACTATTTTCATATGTTATATGCAACCATCCTGTTTTGATAGTTATACCTGAGCTGCAGGTACTACAAGTATGGAAGTAAGCATGTATGTACATATGATTGGCAAGGATGGCAACACTACTGACCTCACCATAGGATGATAGCCTATGCTGGCTTACTAGTAGTTTTATTCACTCAGAACAAAGTTAGTATCAAGTCTGTCAAGCTTTGTATTGTTGAAATCCTACATAAGGATTGATAACATAAGTTCTGATGAGTTCTGGAGGTTCCGGACATATTCCCGAAGTTCCGAAATAAGTTCCCAAAGTTCCGATGATACTGAGTAAAAAGTCACTCAGAAGTGATCAGAAGTGGTCGGGAAGCTCGGAACTCAGAACCAGAAAATCGGGAAGCTCGGAACACTCGGAAGCATCGGAAAAGATCACTTCAGGGGCTAATTGTACTAATGAAGCGCACTAATCATTAGGAATTGCACTAAGTCTCCAGAAACCAGGAAAAAGGTTTCACCGGTTGTCAAGGACTGAGTCACCATGACTCACCATGACTCAGCATGAGTCATGAGGCAGTGCATGATGATATATGAAACATTCTACAACAATGACTCCTACTGACTCATACTGACTCGGAACCCAGTCATTCCGACTCATACCGAGTCAAGAATGACTCCCAGCCTGATCACATGACAGGATACGAGTCATTATGAGTCAATATGAGTCAACCAGACTCATGTTTAGAGTTCTATCTCTGCTTTATCTATAGTATATAAACAGCATGTAATGTACTCAATGCTGTAACGGAATTCATTCCGGGTTTCATTTCCTTCCTGACCTCACTGAGGTCATCACCCCACACAGAACCCTATCTTATCACAACCACAGTACCGTAACAAGGTACTGATACTCCACCAAGACAAAACTCTGCTATCACAGTGAGTCTTACACTGTGAAACATCCCTTTGTTGCTGCGCCCTAAGTAAGAAGTGGACTGTGGTACTATAACCACACACCAATCACCTCCCACTCTCATTACCCTCATCCCCTGTACTCTTCACTCAGAGTCCCTTATCTATCACCTATCCTTGATTTACCACTGCCAACACACTACTTTGATTGCAAGACCTCTCAATATCTCCAACTAGAAGTGAGTCTCATACTTCAAAGCTTATCCCTTGGTTGCCCCTCGGTCTGTGCCCCCTTTGGAAGTAGCCTGCACTTCTGAAACTGAGTTGTACCTCTTCGTGAGCATCCTGCCTTTAGGTCAGTCCCAGTACACTCGAGGTATGCATTTGTATAACACACACTGGCGGTAGAGGTGTGTATAGAATATACCAAGTTGTGACGCGCGTTCTCTAGCACATAGAGTCGATTCTTTAAATAAAGGAGATTATCATCATATCGCCAGTCAGAGTGAAGAGTTCGTGAGAACAATGGGGATCCCTCCTTAAGGGCTTTCAGTGCAGAGAGTATAAGGGGATCCAATGGGGAGGATTGGGTGATTTTATCCTGTAGAACGGTATCGATGATCCAGATAAAATGATCTTCAGGAATAAGGATAACGTCTTGGTTATCATAAGAGACGTCTACTTCTGCTTGTCGAGAGAGAGCATCTGCTGGTCCCATCTGGGTTCTGGGCTTGTGCTGGAATTTAAGGTCGAAATCCTGGAGGAATAGCATCTATCGGGCCTATCTCTGTGATAGTTTGTGTGGCTGTTTGAAGTACGCTAAGTTTTTGTGGTCAGTGAGTATGGTGACCGGATGTTCAGTTCCCATAAGGTATTGTCGCCAGTCCTCGAGCACATGAATAACAGCAAGTAGCTCCCGGTTGTAGATGTCATAGTTCCGTTCTTCCAGGGAAAACATTTTCAAGAAGTATGCACAGGGATGAAGATCACCATTGTTATCTTTCTACATCAACACCCCTCCACAAGCCGTGAGGGAAGCATCTGTCATAACCTAGAAGGATTTTTTGGTTTTCGGGAGTTGGAGTACCAGTTTCATAAGGAATGCTTGTTGCAAGGTTTCAAAAGCTTTCTGGCATTCCAGGGTCCAATTCCAGGTAGTTGTCTTCTTAGTTAGATTGTGAAGGGGGTGGCTTATCCCTGAGAAGTTTGGTATAAACTTTCAGTAGAAGTTATAGAATCCGATGAACGATTGAACTGTTTTAACTGTAGTCGGAGAGTCCATTTGTGAATGGCCTCTAGCTTGACCGGGTCGAGAGTAATTTGTCCCGGTTGTACGATCAACCCTAGGTATTCTACCTCTGTGACGTTGAACGAGCATTTGGAAAGCTTGAGAAAGAGTTTATGTTCCCTCATCCGTTGTAGGACATGGATCGTCCTTCGATGGTGTTCTTCTGGGTCATCATCTGTGTGTACAATGAGATCATCCATGTAAATTTCTAACCATCCTTCTGCGATCATATCTCCAAAGATGTCATTCATCATAGCCTGGAATGTTGGGGGAGAATTGCTCATTCCAAAGAACATTACCAATGGTTCAAATAGTCCAAGCGGGGTGATGAACGCTGCCTTCCAGGTGTCATTGGGTTCTATGAGCACATTGTTATACCCCCATCGGACATCGAACTTAGAGAAGAGGGTGATATCCTTTAGTTTATCGATGAGGTCCAGAATCAGGGGAAGGGGATAGGCATTCTTGATGGTGTGCTCATTAAGATATCTGTAATTCTGGCAGGAGCGTAGTCCTCCATCTTTCTTTTGAACAAAGAAGAACAGTGAAGCTTGAGGGGATTTCGAGGGTTTGATCTTTCCAGATTTTAAATGTTTGGCTATAAAATCTTTACACGCTTGGAGTTCCTTTGGGTTCAGCAGATAAGCTTTGGCCACTTTTGGCACAAACGAGTCGTCGAGTTCGATGGCATGGTTATAGGGACATGAGGGTGGTAACTCTCCTTCCATTGGTTCTCCAAAGACATCAGCGTATTCCCGATATTGGAGAGGGAGTTGGGTGGTGTCTCTAGCCACTTTCTATGCTAACTCAGTAGAGATTATGGTGTGTGCTATTGTTTCTCATTGTTCTAGATAGCAGATTAGGTATCATTGATTATTGGGATCTCTCTTATTGGTTTTGGATTCAGGGATGGAGATCCTTCCTTCTGCCCAGTCTATCTTCGGATTGATGGCTCTCAGCCATGTCATTCCTAGGATTGTTTTTTCATTTCTGCAGTCTATCACCATGAACCTGGTTTTCTCTTTTCACTTCCCAGTTTGAAGAGAAAGAGTCACAGTCTGTTACGCGGATGCGTACCTCGAGTGTGCTAGGACTGACCTAAAGGCAGGACGCTCACGAAGAGGTACAACTCAGCCAATAGGGAAGCTATACGTTCCTGGTTTTGG
>JBBPLU010000741.1:0-11208 GCA_038089935.1 Boletellus emodensis | reverse complement strand
CCGGAATGAATTCCGTTACAGCATTGAGTACGTTACATGCTGTTTATATACTATAGATAAGTCGGAGATAGAACTCTAAACATGAGTCTGGTTGACTCATATCGACTCATGATGACTCGTATCCAGCCATGTGATCATGTTGGGAGTCACTCTGACTTAGTATGACTCGGAATGACTTGGTTCCGAGTCAGTATGAGTCAGTAGGAGTCATTGTTGTAGAATGTTTCATATGTCATCATTGTTACAAACGAAGCATTAGTCCTTGAACAGCAGTGGTTCAACTCTCTTTATGACCATCCTTTCTCTTGTTCTGTCTATGCTGATGATTTACTATATGTATTTGAGGGACATCCTTTCGAAGGGATCGATAACCTCCCTTACCCAGTCTTCCGTTCCTCCGTAACCGGGTAAGTGTCACCTTGCTTCTGTCTCACTTCCTATCACATCGGACGTTACACTCCCCTTGACCCATCTCTTGCTGCGGTCACGTTTTCCCACCTACCATAACCAGACACCTCCCCGATATAGGCAAAGGTACCTTTGCCCATACTTAGATGACTCCCCTTATAGTCCGTGGGTACAGCTCTATCTGGGTATTTATAATGACCTACTGTACAATGTATTCCCCAGCTAGTTCTACGCAATCTACGCGCTAGTTCTGGTCCCTCCGCGAGTCCTCGAAAGGATAGCGAGACTTCCGGCTTCGACATCGACGGTTACTTCAAGAATACGCTCCGGAACTTTGCGTATACGTAACAAAAGAACTAGCTCTCTTCTTGTCCCTGCTCTTTGCAGTAGGACCCCCTCACTCCCACCACGTCATACCGACCACCTGAGGACAACTCTGATGACGCTATCCCAGTAGACGCACCTGAACATCCCCGTTCCCCATCACCCCAACCATCTGTACCAGATTTTATAAATCCCTACCAGGCGGCATCCCCGTACCTTCCACCAGGATAGCCTCCAGCTCTCGGAGACCCCAACCTCCTCCAAACCCCCTTCTTACCTCCCGAAGGAAGAGAAGAACCTCAGGGACTCCCACTCCCCCCGTCCTAACTACAGAAACAGAAGAGTTCACGCTCTCATCGCGTACCTCTCCTCCACCTTGCACGCAGCCCACCGAGGAAGCTCTAGGACCAGCTCTCCCATTCAAACCTTCCCCTATCCCACAGATAAGAGTACTTTCCATCGAAGAAGAAGAAGAAGACGACATTGAGATGTCGGGAAACAACGACTGAACCACCGAACTGAAAGCGGCCTTACCCGCTGACTTTTCAGGAGATACTGCTGATGCTCAACGATGGATACTAGCTATGTCAGCGTACTTCATCATCAATGAAGGAACGTATAGGAACAACGACAAGGCTATGATTTTGACCTGCCTTAACAAAATGAGTAAGGGCAGAGGGGCAGTATTCACCGAATCTTACTATAAGAAGCTGCAAGGATTAGCAGCCGGAACTGGGGTAACGTGGGACCAGTTCATGGAAGACTTCTCCAACTTGTGTGTGCCGACCGGAGAAAAGAAGAGATCTAGGAACAATCTCTACGATATGCAACAATCGCAGTACTGCGACGATAAAGAAAACGGCCTGACTCCTAGGGAGAAGAAAGGCAACTTTGACGCTTTCATCATGAGCTTTGAGCTGGCCGTGGGCCGAGCCAAAATGGATGCTGGACATGATGATGTCCTCATAGATGTCCTCCGACGAGGAGTGGACTACAAACTGGCCAACATGATGGCAACGATCAATCCTCAGCCAACGAAATGGAGGGATTGGATCAAGAAGGCACAGGTGTTTAACGAGAACATCCTGAGACTGCGGAAGTTGAGAGAAAGGAGAAACTACATTCCCCTTCCAGGAGGAGGATCTTCTCGCACCACTAGGGATCCTAACACGATGGATGTTGACGCCATTCGACTTACCCCGGTAGAGCGAGCAACTCATATAAGGAACAATCAATGCTTCGTTTGCCACCAGGTAGGCTGTAGATCATCTAACCACCCTCGCACCGAAGGAGGAAGAAAATTCCCAAAACCTAGCTCCTGTCCCAAATCCCAGGCGATCAAAGCAGTAGAAGTCATTGAAGACGACCTCTCTAAATTCCTCAACGGATCAGAACTCCTCAGAGAGGAACTTCTCCACATCCTCAAAGTATGCACCTCGGCCGATGAAGAAGAAGTGCGAAAGTTAACCACTTCGGAGGGTTTTTGAAAGGGAAACCGAGGTCAATGGCTCTGTTTCCCTCCCCTATAATCATCGCTCCTGTATTTGTATCTGGACCAAACTCTAGAGTAGTCAAAATCCCCATTCACCTTATCAACGACGAGAAAACCATTGAAGCCATGGCACTTATCGACAGTGGAGCAATGGGATGCTTCATTAGCAAATTCCTGGTATTACAACATGGGCTGAAGACCCAGCGACTGTGACAACCAATCTTAGCACATAACATGGACGGAACTCCCAATAAAAATGGAACCATACGATCGACTGTGACTCTTTCCCTTCAAACTGGGAAGCAAAAGGAGAAAACCAGGTTCATGGTGATAGACTGCAGAAACGAGAAAACCATTCTAGGAATGACATGGCTGTGAGCAGTCAATCCAAAAATAGATTGGGCAGAAGGAAGGATCTCAATCCCCGAATCAAAAACTGACTGTGGAGATCCTGTTGATCAACGATATTTGATTCGCTATATAGAGCAGAAAGAAACGATAGCACACACCACCCTCTCCACGGAGTTAGTGCAGAAGGCGGCTAAGGATGAAATCAAACTACCGCCCCAATATCAAGAATATTCTGACGTATTCGGAGAACCTACGGAAGGAGAGCTACCGCCCTCTAGACCATATAACCATGCCATCGAACTCAACAACTCGTTCATGCCAAAAGTGGCAAAAGCTTATCTGCTAAACCCAAAAGAACTCCAGGCCTGTAAAGATTTCATTGCCGAGCACCTGAAATCAGGGAAGATCAAACCCTCAAAATCTCCTCAAGCTTCGCCGTTCTTCTTTGTTCAGAAGAAAGATGGAGGATTACGCCCCTGCCAGGATTACAGATATCTCAACGAGCACACCATCAAAAACGCTTATTCCCTTCCCTTGATCCCAGACCTCATTGATAAACTAAAGGATGCCACCCTCTTTTCCAAATTTGATGTCTGATGGGGGTATAACAATGTGCTCATAAAACCTGACGATACCTGGAAGGCAGCCTTCATCACTCCACTGGGATTATTCGAGCCACTGGTAATGTTCTTCAGAATGAGCAATTCCCCTCCAACGTTTCAGGCAATGATGAACGATATCTTCGGAGACATGATTGCCAAAGGATGGCTGGAGATCTATATGGATGACCTCATCATACACACAAACGATGACCCAAAAGAACACCACTGAAGAACCATTCGGGTTCTACAAAGGATGAGAGAACATAAACTCTACTTAAAACTCTCAAAATGCTTATTCAACATGAAGGAGGTAGAATACCTTGGGTTGATCGTATGACCAGGGCAGATCACCCTCTATCCGGTCAAACTAGAAGCCATCCATAAATGGACTCCGCCAACCACAGTTAAAGCAGTCCGATCGTTCATCGGGTTTTGCAATTTTTACAGGAAGTTTATACCGAACTTTTCTGGGATCAGCCGTCCCCTCCACGACTTGACTAAGAAAGCGACGACTTGGAACTGGACCTCTGAATGTCAAAAAGCTTTTGAAACTCTACAGCAAGCTTTTCTGATGAAACCGATACTCCAACTTCCGAAAACTGAGAAACCCTTCTGGGTAATGACAGACGCCTCTCTTACGGCCTGTGGAGGAGTGCTACTGCAAAAAGATAACAATGGTGATCTCCACCCTTGTGCATACTTTTCAAAGACATTCTCTCTGGAAGAATGACACTATGACATCTATGACTGGGAATTACTTGCAGTTATTTGTGCTCTTGAAGATTGGCGACAATACCTTACAGGAACTGAACATCTGGTCACCATACTCACTGACCACAAAAACCTGGCCTATTTCAAACAACCTCATAAACTGTCACGAAGACAGGCCAGATGGATGTTATTCCTCCAAGATTTTGACCTGAAGTTTCAGCACACTCCCGGAATGCAGATGGGACCAGCGGATGCCCTCTCCAGACGGGCCGAGATAGACGTCTCCTATGATAATCAAGATGTGGTCCTAATCCCAGAAGATCATTTTATTCGAATCATCGATATGGCCCTTCAGAAAAAGATCACTCTATCCTCCCCAACGGATCCCCTAGTACTTTCTGCGCTAAAAGCCCTGCAAGAGGGACCCTCTTTGTTCCCGCGTACGCACTAGTCGGATTGGAGATATGACGACAATCTCCTCTATTTCAAAAATTGACTCTATATACCTGAGGAAGCACGGCATGATTTAGTACACTCCATACACACCTCTCCCACAGGGGCACATGCAGGAATTTTCCGTTTACAAAACCTCCTTCAGTGGGACTACTGGTGGCCAGGATTGAGCACTTATGTTCGCCGTTTTGTCGCAGGATGCACCCTTTGTCAAGAAAACAAGACGATCACTCATCCCACCATCCCACTTTCGGTTCCCCTCGACAATGCGACGTGTCCTTTCCAATTTGTTTCCACTGATTTAATCACCGCTCTCCCTTCTTCTCATGGTTATGATGCCGTCCTGGTCGTGGTCAACCAAGGGCTTACTAAGGGGGTAATTTTCTCTCCTTGCCACTCAGATATTGACGCAAAAGATGTCGCCCAACTTTTTTTCAACAACGTCTTCCCTCGTTTCGGTCTCCACGACAAATGTACCTCGGACAGAGGCCTCCAATTCGCCTCCGCCTTTGCATGAGAATTAGCCTGCCTCCTGGAATACAACGTAGCGCTATCCACTGCCTATCACCCACAAACAGACGGAGAAACCGAACGTGTCAACCAGGAACTGGAAACATACCTCCGCATCTTCTGCCAAGGGAATCCCATGATCTGGACGGAACTCCTCCCAATGGCAGAGTTCACGCACAATTCCGCAGCACATTCCATAACAAAGCAATCTCCATTTTCATTAATGATGGGCTATGAACCTCATGCCTACCCCTCTCTCGGGAAAACCTTCCTCCCGGCCTTAGAACAAAGGCTTACCCTATTGGAGAAAGCGTGGACGGAAGCACAACATGCCCATCAGATTGCGCAGCAAGCAATGAAGGAACGGATCAGAACCAAGTTCCGCCCCTGGAAACACGGTGATAAGGTATGGCTGGATAACAAGAACCTAAAGCTACACTACCCGTCCAAGAAGCTCGCCCCCAAACAGGAAGGCCCCTTTGAGATCGAACACGTCATCACTCCCGTTGCCTACAAACTTCATCTTCCTCCTACCTGGCGAATTCACCTAGTATTCCATACAAGCCTTCTACACCCTTATAAGGAAACCGATGAATTTGGACCAAACTTTATCAACCCCCCACCTGACATGATTGACGGAGATGAACAGTACGAAATAGATCAGATTCTTTCCCATAGAGGCACCGGAACAAGAAGGCAGTACCTGATCCGATGAAAGGGTTACTCATCCGCAGAAAACACCTGGGAACTGGAATGGAACTTGACAGATTCCCAGGCACTACTTTTGGAATATAAAGCTGCGCATCCCCAGGCTTTCTCCTCAACCGGACGAAGAAACTGACATGAGCTCACTGTAAAACCGTAGCTACAAAATGTTCTCTCTCTCGGACTCCGCCTTCACCCTTCTCGCCCTCTACTTTGGTTTCATCTTTCTTCCCTTCTTTTTGATTTCTTTCTGCCTTTGGGACACCCATAGACACATCCTTAACAGAGGAAACACCGTACGATACGGGGTATCCCTTAGACCCCATCATTCCCCACCTACTACTACCCCTGATCCTTGGGGAACCGACGCCCCTACGGTCAATAGAACCCCCGTCCTGACTCCTGTGGAACCAGAGCCCGGCTGGTCTCTGAGTTTCACGTTGTCCTTTCCGACTGAGGACACCACAAACGGCGGGTGGGACAATACCAAACGTTGGTGATCCTTTTGCTATGCCGGTGTACCCCTTTATTTCTTTTCCTTCCCCCTTTTCCACCTTTTACGGGCCAGCTGGGAGAGACCAGTTGGAACTTCCCAAACACTTGTGGCCTTTTTTACTTGCATTTGCACCGGACCTTCCAAACCCTATCGCGTCATTGAATTCTACCCTACGACTTCTCTAAACCCCATTTCCTTTTGGCCTCATCTCCAGGGAATACTCTCAGAACCACTCCGGATCATGTCTATCCCCACCATCGATCCTTCCCAGGAGTCTCCACCTCTATGAACAGAAAGACTCTCCCGTTTTCAAATTACTCAGTTGATCTTCGACTTGTTAGAACATCCCCCGGTAGCCTTTCAACTAGAAAGTACTCCCACCTGCCAATGAACTGCTTCCTTCCCCGTATTTATGATCCTCTATTCTTTCTTCATCCGAACCCAAACTGCAACTATAGCACAGATTACTTCTGACAGGGCTCAAGGAAACCTTTCCCCTGACATGAGGAATAGCATTGGTCTTGCTCTTTCCTCCCTTGCAGCTGCCAGAGAAGCCCTTGCCTCTTTCTCTTTATTAGTCCACCTCGACGAAGCCATCACGGAACTCCCCTGCTACCTAATCAGGGAATCCCTATGCCTCCGAATAGCCTCTTTATCCCCTCAGGAACAAGACTGGTACTATGGACGAGGAGAGTATGCACTGGATCATGTGGACCCCTCTGAGTACAGAACAGACAGGACCATATCCAATGCAACCTCTACATTCTCAGAGGACACGCAGCCGAGTGCAGAGAACGGTTCATAGGGAAATCCTTCTAAAGGAGTACCAAGTATCAACCTCGTCCCTGCTCAACCAAACTCTGGAACACCGATCCCTGACCAGAACACCCTCCCCAGGAACGCCCAACCAATCCCAATACCTCCTCCCACTCCCAGACCAGAACGAATACTCTGAAGAGGAACTGGATCTATTGCGAGACTGGGTAGACATGCTCTATCGCATACTCGTCTTTCGAGAAGAACTTCCTTGCCTTCCCTCAATAACCCTTCCAGAACTGGAGGGAACGTCCTCTGTTATCAATGCGGGTCCAACCGTCACTATAGGGCATCGTGCGTCCATTACCAATGCCCTTATTGCCACCTTTCCGCTCCTGGACATGCACAATATGCTTGCCCAGAATGTATCTGCGGTGCTTGCGGAGAACGAGGACATGGCAGATCTAATTGCCCCAGGAATTTGGAGGAATCCCTTCTTGATGAGGATGAGCTTGCCCCAGCCGATGAACAATTCTGATTCGGAGATTCAGATCTATCCTGGGGGTATTGTTACAAACAAAGTGTTAGTCCTCGAACAGCAGTGGTTCAACTCTCTTTATGACCATCCTTTCTCTTGTTCTGTCTATGCTGATGATTTACTATATGTACTTGAGGGATGTCCTTTCGAAGGGATCGATAACCTCCTTTACCCGGTCTTCCGTTCCTCCGTAACCGGGTAAGTGTCACCTTGCTTCTGTCTCACTTCCTATCACATCGGACGTTACACTCTCCTTGACCCATCTCTTGCTGCGGTCACGTTTTCCCACCTACCATAACCAGACACCTCCCTGATATAGACAAAGGTACCTTTGCCCATACTTAGACGACTCCCCTTATAGTCCGTGGGTACAGCTCTATCTGGGTATTTATAACGACCTACTATACAATGTATTCCCCAGCTAGTTCTACACAATCTACGCGCTAGTTCTGGTCCCTCCGCAAGTCCTCGAAAAGATAGCAAGACTTCTGGCTTCGACATCGATGGTTACTTCAAGAATACGCTCCGGAACTTCACGTATACGTAACAATCATGCACTGCCTCATGACTCATGCTGAGTCATGGTGAGTCATGATGACTCAGTCCCCGACAACCGGTGAAACCTTTTTCCCAGTTTCTGGAGACTTAGTACAATTCCTAATGATTAGTGCGCTTCATTAGTACAATTAGCCCCTGAAGCGATGTTTTCCAATGCTTCCGAGTGTTCCGAGCTTCCCAAGTTTCTGGTTCTGAGTTCCAAGCTTCCCAACCACTTCCGATTACTTCCAAGTGACTTTTTACTCGGTATCATCGGAACTTCAGGAAGTCATTTTGGAACTTCAGGAATATGTCCAGAACCTCCGGAACTCTTCGGAACTCATGTTATCAATCCTTATGTAGGATTTCAACACAAACTAGTCACAGGACTTGACCTACACGGTGATGGCGATCTCGCACTATGTGATGGATGCGCAAAAGGCAAACACCACCAAGCACCATTCCCTACGTCTACCAACCGTGCAACGGCCATCCTCGAATGGCTTCACGTGGATCTTCAAGGACCATTCAACAAGTCGATGCAAGGCTATGTATGTATATACACTAGGCGTTATCGATGACTATAGCCAAAAGGGATGGAAGGAGTACCTGAAGCACAAGGATGAAGCTCCTGTCCTTATCAAGGCACTTAACTATAGCGACACATTTTCGCCAACAGTCCAACTTGACTCACTCCGAGCCATCCTACATTACGCAGCAGCACATGGATGGTATCGCGGCCAAGATAACATGACAAGCACGTTCCTGCATGGCAAATTTGACCACAAGATCTATATGTGCCAGCCTGATGGCTTTGACAACAGCAGTGGATGAGTAGCAATACTCCTACTCAGCCTCTATGGAACTAAACAAGGCTCGCACCTATGGAACAAATACATGAACGAGCGCCTGATAGCAAATGGCTTTGTTTGTCTGCTCTCCGACTACACTATCTATACATGTCAACCCCAAACTGGCCAGTCGATCACGGTTATCCACGTTGACAATGCTCTCACTGTTGCCAGCATAAAGTGCATGCTTGCCGATACACATGCCCTACTCAAGCGACATCAAATGGAAACCTGCATGCCGGTATCTGCATCTATGGAACTTGGCCTTGTGTTGACAAGGAAAGACTGCCCTAACGCGGACGAAAAGGCTGAGATGGCCCAATACCCATACAAAGAAGTACTCGGCGCCATCACCTGGCTCGCTGTCGTGTCCCACCCCGACCTCACATTCGCTGCAAGTTACCTCGGACAATATAGCGCCAATCCCAGCAAATCCCACTGGAAGGCCCTGCCCTGTGTTCTCTGCTATCTACAAGGCACACGCAAACTCACGCTCACACTCGGATGAGTCAGTGATGTTGACTCTGACATCCTTACTGGGTATACTGACACAAATTGGACACACGATATCGATGACCGCCACTCAACCTCTGGCTATGTATTCACACCCGGAGACGCTATCACATCATGGAACAGCCAGAAACAAGCTACAGTCATGACTTCACCAACAGAAACCGAGTACATTTCAGCATCGCATGGTGCCAAACAGGCCGTATGGCTGCGCCAGCTTCTCGCCCATGCGAATATTGTTGGGGAACCACCAACATTCACCACAATTCATGAGGAAAACACTCTTACCACACAGTACATACCTACTGCCAACATACTTGCCAACGGGTTCACAAAGCCACTCGCTTGTCCAGGAAATTTGATTTTTATTGACAGACTTTTACCTATGCTCGGACTAAGGGGGTGTGTTGGAGATTCAGCCGTTCATAGTAGTAGTTTCCTTTTTTGGTACACTCGGACGATACGCTACACATTCGCCTCGCTTCCCTTTTCCTCCAGTCTCTTTACACTCAACTAGAGGTAAGCATTACTTTGCCTATGATATAGTAAACCATTTGTCTTGCTTCCCATTTCCTCCAGTCTCTTTACACTCAACTGGAGTTCACTCCTTACCTCGTTAGGTCCGACCCTCACACACGCTAACAGTTCGTTTCCCGAGTTATCGTAACATATCCTTCATGGCAAGTCACGCCGTCTTCAACACCACATCACTCTTAGCAACTCACTGAGCCAGTCCATTCAAACTTGCTCCCACACAAAGTCGACCTGCTTCATCTCCCTCCATCTTCTCCTTGGTACAGCAACGGTCGAGGTATATCCGCATGAGCACTTCTCTGTCCTCGTCGTTGAGCGTGTCGTCATAAAAGTCATATCTGGACACCTGGTTGCTGACCGTCCCAGCACTGCGGCCGCTGCCGAAAAAGGTCAGCCAGGGAGATGTATGGTGCGCCGTGGGCCTGGGTGTCGCATGTACTGTGTCAGTGGGTGGTCCATGTCCGGGTGAACCAGCCCGCAGAGCATGAGGGTCAGTGGCTCACAGTGCAAGTCATAGATTGTGATCAGGAGGGGACCAGAGGTATGGATGGAGGTCCAGCTTGGCGCTGTCGACGAGTTCTACACAAGGCGGTGAAAGCACAGTCGGAACGTGTGCCCATACCAGGGTTCGGGGGAGAAGAGACCTACAAAATATGCGTGCTCAAACACGATGCACATGAAACATGTCACATACCCTACATATTTGACGGATACCCAAGGTGTCGAGATGTCAAACCGCACGGATTAAAGTTTCTGGGGAAAGCAGGCGGAGAAAGGTCAAAGCAGTCGAAATGACGGAGCCAATGCCACGGTCCAATGGTACCATTGAAAGCGTTCAGTCAACAAACAATTCATAAAACCCCAGATCTCACGCAGCACCTTCATCCAAATGGACGTTTGGTGGCACCGTGATGTGTTCGGGGTTCACCATCACACACAGCTATCGGGGCCGCCGACTTCCCCCTCTTCCTCCACCTCATCCTGCTCTTCGAACTCTTCGTCCTCCCTACCCTCCAGAAACATGAGGACACTTGCCAAATTGGTGGAGCCAGTGTGGCCAGGCGCCGCTGATGAAAAACCAAACACCATGTCCATGTCCATGCCACTTCCAAGCTTGCCTCACATTTCCTGCACATACGGTTGCCGCAAGCTGAGAACGAACTGCGGCACGATGATCACCGGAAGCGAGGACACCAACATGCCTAGTATTCCAGACCATACGTCTGTCGGAAAATTGCCTGTTGCAGCCAGCAAGTCGACAAGCGAGAACAACAGGGATCTGTTTCGTGAAGATGAGTTCCCACGGTACGGGAGAACAGAAACGAAACGGACGTACACAGCAAAGTACACCACGCCTTCCCTCAGCAAGACTTTCATGTAATGGTTCAGTTGGAATCGCTTCATTATTTTGTACATCTGCAGCCACTCTC
>JBBPLU010000740.1:0-11215 GCA_038089935.1 Boletellus emodensis | reverse complement strand
CGCTAGGGATCAACCCAGCAATCTCGGCAGCACGACGAATCTGCTGTTGCTGCAGCCCTTCCCATCCGTTCGGGTGGGTGAGAATAAACTCGATCTTGTTCTCTACAGACCTCCACATGGAGGCGCCGCTAGCATGCGTTTCGGTGATGTAGTTGCGCGTGCATGTGAACAGGTATCCCATGAAATCCGCGAGAACCTGGACGGCACTCTTACTCTCGGGAAGGGGTGGGATGTCTTCATCGTCGATGTGCGACGATGCTAGATGCTTTGTTCGCAAGTGGAGTTTCCACCTGATATTACCCTGGTAAACAGTGTGATAGTTATATGTCGGGACTTACCACTCGACCTTCGCCCAATCTTCCTCCTCAGCCTTGTCAATGATGTGCTGTTGCAGTGTCTCCGCGCCAACAGCTCTCACGGCACCCTCACGGTCATAGTACAGTATAGACGGGATCTTGTTATCGCCTCCGACGTGTTCTTGAGCGGGGTATCTAAACGAACAACACGTTAGCACCGCCGGTCTCTCTACAAAATATCGCCCACCTCGAAACGCCATGGACCTTTGGGACCTCGCCAGGATCGAGTATGCAGTACGAGACCCCACTGTATGTCGTACCCACATCGAAAGCGAGCACGAGCTTGCGAGACAGCCCACAGTACGGCTCCTTGGTGGGCATGTTGTTGAGCGCACAAAGTTGCTGTGCGGGCTGGGGGGATGACTCTACAAATACCCTCGAAATTTACCGGAATCACGAATCAGCACATCGACACGAGACGGGGGCCGTTGCTGGCATGCGTCAACGGACAGGTAATCGGATTCTTTGGTGGGCACACGGAAGGTTCGATGAAACGCGAGGAAGACCCCAACACGACCCTGTTTGTTTACTTTCACCATCATCTCGCCACCGCCTGCTGTGCAGGGGCGATAAGTCGGATCTCCAAGCCCTCGTAGTAATTGGCTTCGGCCCAGCGTTCACGACCGTCACCAGTCACCCAAAGGCTGTCGCTGATTCAGAGATGGAGCTCCGCACGAAGTGACCGAGGCAACATGCCGATACGCATCCATGTGGATCAGCGCAGCAATGCCAGCAGGACGAGCGTCGAGAGCTACGATTCAACTACAAAGTGTGCAGTGTATAAGCGAATAGCAGCATAGCCTTCGGGCCCCGTGTGTCATGCCAGGACAGTCCAAGGTATGATAACTTCGGTTCCCTGTAGCAAGACCCCCACCGAAATGCTGGCCTCTAGCGTTCACCACAGCACATTTCCTCCAACATTGTGCTACCACTCAACGTTTCCTCAGCGCTCCGCCTCCGCTGGATCTCGTAGCTCATACCCACAGAATGAGACGAGGATGACGGTGACGCATGGTTGAATGACTTGGAGCCACGGTAGCTTGATCCAGGAACTCGGATACGTGAATTTGGGAGAACTCCAAATTCCCGGTACGCCGCGTGATCCCACCATGAGGTCTATTCTTTACCACCTGGCCTGGACTCCGTGAGCGGGGATGGGCTGACGTGGAGGAAAGATTAAGATCTTGGACATGCGTGAGTTGTGAGGCGAACATGAGGCAACTCATCGATTGTACGGCGGTTCATTCCCTACGCCCAAGTGGCAAATGTCAACAAGACTTAAGGGTTCAGAAATACCTGCGCAGTGTTCAAAGTATAAATCGGTTGTATTGGGACGTCAGGCAGCCTCCCATACCCGACATCATCGAACTTGAGCTTGAAGGCTCGACGCTATCATGGAGTCAGATGCCACTTCAGAACAATCCAAGGTCTGGCTACTTTCATTTCCTCATATATAATAAGACAACGTTGGCTCGTCCTCCCCGAAATAATAGCTCCCAGCATCCATCTTCTTAAAGTATGTTCTCTCCAGTTTATTTTGCTACCACTCTACGATTTCTTCATTCAGACTAACTTTTCATCAGTGCTCCACCACCACCAGATCTCACACCTCACATCCACAAAACCGACGATCGGTATTTAGCTGGAGGAGCCTTTGGCGACGTCTACAAATGCCGGTTCATGAATGGCCCCACACCACAGGAGGTTAGCATACGATTCTTGATTCACGTTACCTGCTATTTACCTCTCTCTCAGGTTGCAGTGAAGGCGTTGCGGTTCAAGTCCTCTCTTGATGGAAATGCAGAAGATAAATTCGCCAGAGTAATTCGCTTTCCCTGATGAACAGATCGGATTTGAACAGCCTTACAGATGCTCCGCCGAGAGCTTGGGATTTGGAAGAGGCTAAGTCATGACAACATTGTTCAGTTCTTGGGTGTTGCATACGGCTTTGGAATGGTGCAATGTCATTGGTCTCACTACGGATGCCCAACGAGACTCGTCACAAATTCTTATCGATCCACGACGACAGACTAAATATGGCAGTATGTGTACAGGCGTCCCTCTTCACGCCTGCTGTTCCATCTCAGTTTGCCCTCATCTCGCAGTTTACCAAGACAGCAACGAACAGTGAATTAGCCATAGCCAGCATCCATCCGTTGCCAGTGTTCAAGCGATCGGATGTGAGCTGACCGACAAAGCGAGCAAAGACCCAAGTCTGCAAGGGGTGTCGAATATCGTGTTTGTTGACACACCATCCTTCATTACTGGATACAGCCATCCTGACGCACATAAGGAATTCAAGAAATGGTTTGGCAAGATAGGGTAAGACTTGCCCCCCCTCTCTCCTTTGCCGGGCAAAAGCCGAATGGACTTCCATCAGATTCGATCCCAGAGCATCACCCTCGATGGTTCCGAATCACGTCACGTCGCTGGCCAAAACATATGTCGTTGCTCAGTCGACCGGGAATAAGAAACTCGCCAGGGCCCAACCAACTTCTCCTGCTTCGTACCCACCCGCATTACTTTTCGCCCGCACCAGGAGCAGACAGTCCTCGCCGTCCTCGACGTAAAGTGGTATATCCACGTGAGTCGAAGGATCCCCGCACTCACGCAAGACGTCAAACGAGTCTCCATAGGCGAGCTCGAGGAACGGAAAGCCCCAGTACGAAACACCACTCGGTGGAAGACAGGGATGGACCACTCGGGTAGTGTATAGCACGCGAGGGGTGGCAACGACTTGCGATAACTGCGACGACGTCGAACGCAGGGGGGAGACTGTCAGCTTGTGTGGCGGTCCACCGTTGCTCGTTTGAACAAGGTTGGGCTTGGGGGCAGGCACTGGCGGCTCGTCCTCCCCTCGGCTGTTCCGGCTCGGTTTGTCGATCGACTTGACTGGCTTGCCAGACCGGAGTGATTCGTCAGACGGACAGCGCTGTATCTGTGGGGTGGTCGAGATGCTTTCGTTGCGCCTACGGCTCGGAGGCGTCGTGTCGTTCGATGGCTAGATCTGATGGCTCTGTCGCTTCGAGTGGGACGAAGAGGGCGTCGGTGGACCCTGGTAGCTCGATGCACGTCCAGAATCAAGCCCTATCGCTGCCTGAATCTCCGACGGCGGCGTCGTTGATCGCCTCGCTGGTTGCCCCCTCTTGCTACCGCTCTCGCGTACACCATCCCGCAGTTCCTCTGCCCGCACAGCCAGATCCCGCAGCTCCTTTTCCTTGTCCGCCCACCACTTGTCTTTGCGCGTGGTCTTCATCGCCTGCTTTAAAACCCAGCGCCCTGATTAGTAGTAGAACCTTGGGGAGCGAACGGAACTTACCCCACGAGACTTTCGTCCAAATAACCCAAGGAAAACCCGCCTAGAAAGTGGTATCTCCAGCTCCCGCATTTCCTCCAACGTCCTCTGTAACATTGCATTTGCTTTCTCGTATTCCTGTAGGAGACTCTTGGCAAGAGATGGATGATTCTCCGTTTTTGCCTCATCCGCGAGCTCCTTCAATGTACTTCTCTGTTCTGAAAGGAGCTTCTGGAGGTAAGAATATAGAAACCTGCCCGCCTCCGTCTCGTTCAGACGTTTTTGCTGCTCGACAAGCTCTTCCTGCAAGAGAAGCCCATCTCTGTTACTCCCCACCATTATAAGGTCATCTACGATCCGCCGTGCAGATGAGCATGTGTTGTCAAACCGTTCAGCGCGGGCACCTTCAGCTATCAGTGGCTGCCAAAAACCATCCATGAGTCCCCTTTGTCTTCGCTCTGCCGTTGATCGGTCCTCTGTTTTGTCCCACATCGTTGTGACGAGACGCGCCCGATGTAGAGGTAGATTGCCACAGATGCAGCCAAAAATCTGGAGATTCTTGTAGGCAAAACCAGACATGCGATTGTCGGTGATTGGGTGGAGGTAGATCATCCCAGTGAGTTTGAGCGTCTTGCCGTCTGGATATCTTCGTATATGCCACCGTGTCAGGGGGAATAAGACTACTCAAATGATCACGTACTTCTTCGTGAGCCAGTCAGCCAGTATCCTTAAAGTCTCGGTATCTGGCCGGTGGGTATCGTCGAATGTGGGTGTATCGACCAGCACAAGTCGACGATCATGGTACAGAGTGGTGTACGGAGTCATACCATGGGTCAAAGGCGCGAGGTGAGATGCTTCGGGCTTCCCTGCATTCCCAGCGAAGATGTTGATGAACTGAGCGTCCTTGAATACGGTGACGGAATTGACTCACATTGGTCTTTCCTGATCCCGTCGGACCCATGACACTATTTTGCGGAGTACATCAGTATGTCGGCGATAACGTTGACGAAAGTACACACGCAATGATAATGTCGTCTGGAAGTACTCTGAACTGGCCTTCCAGGATATTCATGGTGTATTTGGCAGCATTGGGACTATTCGGCAGCGTAGGCCGTCGGTTATAACTAGACTAAACTAATCATCATCATCATTCACCTTTCCCGATCATCCTTAACTTGGAGGCTTCCGCTCTTCTTTGGATTGGGAAGAGTCAATAGTGGTACTATCTCTGGTGTGGACACGCCGCCAGTAGGTAAAGCGGGAAGAAGCGATTGTCGTATCTTTCGAGGCAATCGTTCTTGCTCTCGCGTGAACGAACCAGCTGGAGATGGATCGAGACGCGGCAATTGTGGTTCGTTCTCCGGCACAAACGAACCTACTTGACTTGACGATGTCCCAGAACTAAACGCGTTGCGAAGGGCCCCAGATGGCGGGCAATCCCTCAATAATTGTCGTACGGAAATAAGTATGGCGTCTGTTCCTGGTCGTTCCTGAGATGGTGCCCAGCAACCTTGGATAAAGTTCCAGTGTGAGTCTTCCATTGTCTGAGACTCTGGCCGAGCTGGTTTGTGACCCCGATACAAGAGTACGACAACGGTCACATCTTCACGAACTTCAGACCACGGTTTTTTCCCAGTAAACACCTAGAAGGAGATCAGAATGAGCTTGACGTCGGTCTCAAGTGGGCTCCCCTCGAGAGCAACGCATCCAAAAGAATATATATCACTCCTCGTTGTCCTATCACACGTCTTGTTAGGATCAATTAGTTCTGGGGCAATCCAGCGCAAGGCTCCCGGTCGAGCTGTAGATCTCTCTAGGTAAGTCGGTGCTCCAGGAATATTACCCGCCAAGGAAGCATATCCAAAGTCAGTTAACCGCGCGGTATACTCTCCATCGAGGAGAACGTTATTCTATATCACATTTAGACGAGAAAGCCGCCAATGGCACTAATTCCACGTACGGAGTTCAAGTCACCGTGGACAATTGGGAAAGAATGTACTACATTATGTCGTCTCTTTGGGTGTGCGGGAACGATTACGGCAACTCACAATAGTGTAGCCCTTTCGCAATATCGAGCAACTTGCACGAAATCAGAATGAAAGCATGACAGGGAATTAGAGACGGGGTGAACGCACGATCTGAAGTCGGTGTGTTGTATTTAGTTTACCGCCATGGATCGATAAGAATTCGCGGAGGGACTCGTTGGGCATCCACGATGAAACTAACGACATGGCGCCACTCATTCCAAAGCCATATGCGATACCCAGGAACGGAACAATGTTCTTGTGATTCAGCCTCCTCCAGATTCCGAGCTCTCGGCGGAGCATCTGAGAGGGCATTCAAACCCGATTTGTTGATCGAAAGAAATGAATTACCTGGGTAGATTTATCTTCGGTATCTCCATCAAGCGTGGATTTGAAACGCAACACCTTCACTGCAACCTGACGGCAGGTAAATAACAGAGAACATGAATCATGGGCCACATGCCAACCTCCTGTGGTGCGGGGCCATTCATGCACCGACATTTGTAGACATCGCCAAAGCCTCCTCCAGCGAAATATTGATCGCCGATTGTGTGGATGTGAGGTGTGAGATCTGGTGGTGGTGGAACGCTGGAAAAAAATTGTTGAGTCGTCTACCATAAGCTAGGGGGGGAAGAACTTTAGGAAGATGGATGCTGGTTGCTGTTTTTTTTGCCGAGGGTGAGCTACAGGTGCTTCGCCCATTGGCGTGGCAGCGGAAAATGAGAATGTCGAGCGATGGTACTTGCAAGCAAGAAGGCAGAAGAGCAAACCTGGAAATCTCCAGAGTTTGCGAATAGCACTCAAAGCCGCCATATCCCGTGTAGCATTTAACTATTGCAGCCTCGAGAGGGCCATGCGGCGCCGTGGTGGCTGCCATCACGGCAAGAGCCCTTCCTCGTGTTGATCTTGACGGTCACTTCATTGCACGAGCGCTGCCCACATGAAAGGTGAAGGGCAAGCTCATGGAAGTAGCACCAATTCATATCGCGATCCCACGCTACTTTTCGATGCTTGTACCTTTGCGCCGCTGGACTTCGAATCCTGGTGGCCCGAGCAATGACTCGGACTCTTGAGGCATTGAAGCGGCTTTGGTCGAGAGCGGTGCAAGTTGTATGCAGCGAACGTCACGCTTTCTTGGTCCCATGTAGTAATGCCGCGACCTGTAACTGGTGTCCCAGTGCTGTTCGTTGAAGGAAAAAGATATTACAGGTGTCATGGGGACTATGTGCCAGCGATCGCTGAGGCTACATGGTTAAGGATTCCAATGCGCCCATGTGGCGCTGGACTGAGATAAGGAGGACCGCTATGAACCACATTTTTCGGTGCGTCCGAGGAGTACCACCATCACCCTGTCTCCACTTCCAGCCTCATCAAATCACAACGCGCCGTGAGCGCCCGACATGCCATCCAGAGAACCGTACCATGGTTCCTCCTGCAAGCTGGCGCTCGCCTTTGATGTCTGTACAACGTGTAGCGGAGTCTCGTACTGCATACTCGATCCTGGCGAGGTTCCAAAGGTCCATGGTGTCTCGAAGTTGGAAAGAATTCTTTGGGAAACTGACGACACTGACGCATGCCTCTATCAGATACCCTGCTCAAGGACACGTAGGAGGCGATAACAAGATTCCGTCCATACTGTACTACGACAACTTATACTATTGACCGTGGCCTCGGCGGTAGTCGCAGTCAGGTTGCCTAGGTGCGTCCAAGTGAACACAAACGTGTCAAAAATAAAACTTGCTACATACGTCCAATTTTGCGCAGTGCTTGACGCACGAATTGGCAGGAGTGTGGTATGAAGTAACGCCCTCGCCCGTCGTTGAAACCAACATCCGAAATGCGTGACTTGGCACCCGCCACACACCAAAGTGGCCGTCTCTGAGTCCAGGATCACGGAGCACGCCTGCAACCTTATGCACAAACAGTCTTGGAGAAGCTCAAGTAGTCCGGAGAGCTGTGAGGGAGCCCGAGGACTCCGATCCCAATACTCAGGTGTAGGAAGTTTGCTAATTTCGTCGTGATACATACTGGTAGGCACTTCTGTAACTAAACTTCTTGTCGTGGAGCGTGATAAAAACTGATTACGGCTAACGGTCTCTGCGTTCCTGTCCGGACCATTAACAAAAGCACGACGTCGAGGGAAAGTGAAGGCAGGCTATGATATGCGATGACCAAACCAAAAGAAAAGAAAAAGGCGACCATGCCGGCAACGCATCACGGCTAATCGTCGTATACGATCGAGGCTGGACTTCTGTTTTCGTGTTAGCAAGAACAGCATCATCCGACTCTGACGTATGGGCCATACCTCTTCTCCACGCCCTGGAGCAACATCAAGTAAGCGATGCCGCTCACAGTTGCGAATGCCAAGCTAGGGCGAGACGTACCTTGTCAGTCCAGCTTATCTGCGCTTTCAGCTCTGTCAGGCCAAAGAGCAGGACGACGTCAAAAGTCAATTCAAAATAGACACCCCCTCCAGGAGCTGGTTGAGGACGTAGAGAGTCTGCGAGCGAAGATGTATCGGCGACCACGTTACACAACGTGGTGAAGCGTGCTTGCATTCAGAACCAGTCTTTAGCGCCGCGCGTTGGCTAGCCAATCACCAGACTCACCGGGTTCCTCATCCATCCAACGAGGATCGAGACGATCCCCCCTGTACGCAAGAATGGGTTGCTCGATTTCAGTCAGTTCAGAGCACGAATCAGCCTCCAGAATGAATGGGTGGCGAAATTCCTGCTCTTCCAAAACTTGGACACCCTATCGGAAACTTAATGAAGAGTCAATGCATATCAGTGATGGGCATATACCTTCGTGAGTATCGATTGGAATGCGCCTGGTAACACTATCGTGCCTGATGGCTGAACAAGTTGCGTGTGTTGTCTCTCTCGGTGACCGGGAGAAGAAGAGATGTAGGTCGTACTACATTCCACGCCGTAAGTGAACCTTGAAGTCCGCGAAGTGACCAGGGGGTCAATGTAAGACAATACTGCGCCATCCGCGACGGCCTTGTTGCTAAAAATGTATTGAGCACGACCAAGTTCATGTCGAGGTGCGATACACACGTGTGACTGGAAGGTCTGCACAAGTGCACGTCTGAAAATGCCCGATGCTGTTGAAGGCGGCGATACAAGAAGTCACTGGCAGCGTAACCACCGACTAGAAAAGCATGCTGCCACAATAAATCGCCAAGACAATTTGAGCAGATTGTTGCAAACGAGGGCAATCTTACCTTGACTCGGATTTGCAACTCTATTGCTGCTTCTTGTTGCTTTTCAAAGGCTTCCGCGATCGCCTCCACAGACGGTTCGAAGAACTTCGCGACGTCTTCTCTATATTCGCACATGTTAGTAGCAGCAGTAATAACTATGAAACTTCTTACCCGGCCAATTTGAGCTGGCCAGAGCGAATATCGTACTGGGGTTCTTTGTCGCGCACAGTGCCAAACTTGATGTATTGTGGATCGCTGGCATCCCGGAACCGCAGTTTTGTAGTCTTGTCGAAAATGTCTTTCATTTGTTGGATGATGTCGGGTGACCCGTACCGGGAGTTTGCGAGCTTGGCTGTGATAGGATATGAAGATACGTGGGTCTTTAGAGTAACAGAGAACACGTACCCTTGAGATATGTCTGCGCTCTTTGTGTGACGAAGACAGAACCTTGAAGGCGGCCTACCCGGGAATGTGTCAGTGAGATTCAGGGATCATCCTGAAAGACGTACATTCTGCAGGCGCTATCTCCTTGAATTCTCCTGGTGGCGACAGCTTCACAGAGTAAGCACTCAAATCGATTGTCCCACCCCCGGCATCGATGATGACGATCCCTTGATTCTCTGGTTCCTGCTCAACATCTTCTTCAGGGTCGTCGGACTGAACAATAGGGAGGGTGGAGAGCGAGTCCGATGCCAACACATTCGTGACACAGAAATGAAGGCTGGCTTCCCCCTCTGTTAGTAGATGAATCCGACCCACATGCTCGTCTCCGCTAGGAATCAGCCCGGCAATCTCTGCAGCGCGACGAATCTGCTGTTGTTGCAGCCCTTCCCATCCATTCGGATGGGTAAGAATAAACTCGATCTTGTCCTCTACAGACCTCCACATGGAAGCGCCACTAGCATGCGTTTCGGTGATGTAGTTGCGCGTGCATGTGAATAGATATTCCATGAAGTCTGCGAGAACCTGGACGGCACTTTTACCCTCGGGAAGGGGTGGGATATCCTCATCTTTGATGTGCGACGATGCTAGATGCTTTGTTCGCAAGTGCAACTTCCACCTTACAGCACCTCGGTGAGCAGAGCAAGAACGTAGAACAGTCGCTCGTCTGAACTCACCACTCCACCTTGACCCAATCGTTCTCCTCCGCCTGCTCGATGATGTGCTGTTGCAGCGTCTCCGCACCAACAGCTTTCACGGAACCTTCACGGTCATAGTACAATACGGATGGTATCTTGTTGTCGCCTCCAACGTGCTCTTGGGCAGGGTACCTGTACGCGCCACGCGAGTGAATATCGTCGATTGCTCCACAAAGTGCTGCCCACCTCGAAATGCCATGGACTTTTGGAACCTCGCCAGGATCAAGTACGCAGTACGAGACTCCGCTATACGTCGTACCAACATCGAAAGCGAGCACCAGCTTGCGAGAGAGGCCACGATACGGCTCCTTGGCGGGCATGTCGTGAGCGCACACAGTTGCTGTGCGGGCTAAGGGGGAAGCTCGGAGACCGAATCACTGGTCAGCAGACGGACACGAGACACTGGCTGGCACGCGCAGACAACACGGAAGGTTCGATGCAACACGAGGAAGACCTGAACGGGACCACCGACGATCCCGTTTATTTACGTTCCGAGTTGCCAACATCGCCGTGAAGAGTGAATAGGAATATGCATGTGGTTCAATTTCGGCATCTTCATGACGCAACTCGACCCCACGGCGTCTCATCAGCAGCACCTTGTACTGTTGACTGACAACGGAGTCACACGAAACGGTTCTGGGAATCGTTCAGCTCGACCGGTCGATAAAGAAAGCCCAGGGTTGCTAGTCGAAGCATGTCGTTCAAACGTTCATACAGCAGGGTCGGCCTCGACGACGACTAGTCAAAGTCCACCTGTATGCGGAACGCCACATCGTTCTGCAACGCTGTACTCACTGGCAAGAGCCATTTGGAACTCCAGCTGAACCGCTTGTCTATATCATCCTCGCAAATATGCCCGCTACCCCACTCCCAGCGAATCCCTTTCTACCAAATGCATCTCACGCAGCATACAATCAATGTCTCGCCTCTGAAGCCGAAGCTGTTGCGTCTCATGTTCGACTCATCACAGGTTGTCCACCACCCTTAGTCTGTGCTCGCCTCCCCGGTCATCTGTTACGCCTCGCACCTGCCGGTAATCCGCAAGGGCAACTTGAGCGAGATATCACCGCAACCATGTAACGTCCATGGAGTTAGGTGTATTTTATTTCGAGAATTTTATCCGAGTGTAAGTCGTGCTCTCCTTTGGACCACTGCACACCAGTTTTTGACGAGCTTTAGCTATGACTGAAACCTAT
>JBBPLU010000739.1:0-11226 GCA_038089935.1 Boletellus emodensis | reverse complement strand
GTTCCTGCCATGTCAGCTATCTGATGAGACGCGCAATTACTCGGTGTCAGGTTGGCGTAGGGCCCATATCTCCAATAGCATGTCGGAACTCGAAAGACATGTCTGTGTTGGTTCTATTGACAGCTCATCGCTCTTCTCGCCGTCGCTTGATCAGGTGCCTGGCACCTGATTGGTCGGAAAACGAACCATTCCTTTCCGGGTACAAGAAAGTTGTTCCCACGCGTTATGTGTTTCGATGAATCAATTCGTGTGTGACGACCACACCCGAGCACAAACGACAGGACCCGCACCACCTGCTTCGGGATTATCATAGCGCTGGAGTTGCTAGGAAAGCAATATAACTAAACCAGAGCTCTACCCCGGGGCGACAGTCGAGTCTGATCTGTACCATGGCACAGAGAGGGGCTGGCTCTGGCCTTCATCTCACTTGTTCCATACCGTTGTTGACATCATTTCAATAACCGAAATCCGGCCAGTACTAGTCGATCCAAGGCTCTTTCTATGCATCATCATGATCCCGCCCTACCACGCGAACGAATTGGGCCTACGATACAAACCCGCGTGTCACGTCCTGCGGCAGTCGCGCTCGGTGCAGAGCATAACGACGGCCAGTCGTCTTCATGAGGAGGCAGCCCCCATCTTTGGTCATCCTGCCCCCGAGGCCTCGCTCGGCACCCGACGCGCACCCTCCCCGACGACGTTCAACCGAATCGCCTCTGGGCTCTGGCACCGCCGTTATCGTCCCTGTCCTTCTCCAGCGCACGCTCTGCGAACGCGATCGCAGACACGGTAGCAGAATGACCGACCGTGAAAGTCTGCGATAGAACGCCGAACCCGCTGTCGATCCCATACACGCCAGTACGGGTGTCGCGGTCGTACAGCTCGCGCACGCTGAGGATGAACCGCGGCAAGATGAGGTATATGATCGTGCTGGACACCACGTTGAGAAACTCCATAGACGTGCTGTTTGTTTTGAGCCCTTCCTGGACGGCGGCGACGATATTATAGGACAACTTTCTACGATAGAAAAAATATATGTGAGGATTGCGAGCATACAATGACAACAAGTATAGAGAGAGGGGACGTACACGAAGAAGTAAAGGGTGCCGTCCTTGACAAAGAGTTTGAGGTATCGGTTAGGTTGCCATAGCCCCGTTGCTCTGTACATCTCGGCCGACTCCTTCAATGCCTGGACAACAGACAGAACAAAGAGCAAAACGCCAAGCATAAATCGTGGAATCACCAAGACAAAAGTGTAGAGGTTCCACGGAACGTCCAATACAACGTTGCAAAAGGAGATATCGTTGATATGGGCCACCGTGACTATAAAAAAACAGGATGCAAAATAGCAAGATCCTTAGGCCGAGACTGGATTGGCGGAAAAAGGTTATCCTGACACGCACCTAATAAATGGGTGTTTGGACGGTCATATATTGCAACCATAACGATCGAAATGACTGTTTGTGCCATGTAAATGAACAGGAGGGTGAAAAGGACCCGCTTGGATCGCCGCCATATTGCATATACGCGCAGAACCATCATTACTGTAGCTGAACTGAACGCGTGGAATGACATCTGAGATGTGGTGACTCACTGTCAGCGGCAGCGAGAACTACCAGGAACGACCATTGGGTGACCAGATAGACGGCGGTACCTTTGAGATATCATTCATTATGTTTCTGATGTCGCAGACGATAGGGAACGATCCATACACCTGTTCGCCAGTTGATATTACCGCTCATTTAATTGCAGAAGGAAGATGCATACGTCTGTCAGAACACATCCTTGAGCGATACTAACAGATCCGATATAAAGCAGGCATACTAACTTTAACGGGACCAGGAACAAAGGAAGAACCACCTATGGTATAGTGGGCGTGTACGATCAGTCCAACCGACCACATAAAATGCAGCGCGGAGCTCACCGAGTGCGTCAGTGCTTGAGGATTGCATCCAGAGTCAACATGCTACCTGATACAAACAATATTGACTGTCACGCACATGATCCAGCAAAGACCAGTATAACGAATCTACGAGTGTCGTTAGTTGTCAAATAACAAGTGTTCGTGGGACTTCTGCATACGAGGACGTATATTGTTGACCCCCAGGTCCAGTCCTTGCCCTGCAGAGTGTCAGCATACCCTGCTTCCTGAACGATCCTCGCTTCCGTACCCAGACATAGTCTACCTTACGGATTATCAGAAGGTAAACGCATAGTGTAGATGAAAAGATACCTCTCTCGACAAGGTAATGACTGCAGAACGACGCTGGGTATAAATGGAGGGCGAGCGGGAAGAAAGACACGACGTACTGTAGTCGTATCCCACGACACTGGCCGACATAACTGCATCAATCTGTGAGGTTAGTTGCTACATACCACGATGAATGATGACCGTACTGCACGCGTAGTCGCTGAACTGAACCCGCCTCAAGGCGGAGAGCGAGTCTGACATTGGCCGACGATTCGCACGAAATGAAGGCGAGGCAGGGTCACTGAACCTGGTGGGGACGTGTGGCGGCACTTATATCCTCTTCCGGCATCTTGACTTTCTTTCTCTTCGCTTTAGCAGTCCAGGAACGTAGACCGAGGACGCTCTCCAACTATGGCAAGCCAAGCTGGGACACGCCACGCCGGAGTGCCGTTTGTGCGGTCCGGTTCGGTGATCACGAGCCGTGACGGATCTCGAGGCACCGCTGGCCTTGCGGCCCCCCTGCCCGCCGCGCCCCGGTCGGCATTCGGGTGTCACAGTGGTCCACGTGACATATGGCTCCATGTTGCAGGCTCACCTCACCGTATCACGATCACTGGCGCTCTGCCTGCCCCCTCGCTTTGTTTGCCTAACCCATGGTCTGTCGGTCTAGGGATACCACCGTCTCTACTCCAAAAGGATAAAATTTGACTAAAAAAAGGCATACCACTGCCCGACTGCGCCCAAGGACTATGCGTGCACCTTTTTGCGAGCCATGTGCTCTCTGGTTCTCATGCATCCTCAGAGTACGTTACAGGCGGCATTCAAATAAACACCTGGAATGACTCAGTGAGCATGCTCAGCTCTTTTCTGACGAAATAACCAACGTCCTTTCAAGCGTGTCCCCGATATATAAAAACAAACACTTATCATACTGCCAGTACACCAACGTGCCATGTGAACGTCGCAGCTCATACAGCTATCCCCATGGCAGGAGCTGTCTGCACGGATAAAATGGGCAGCGTGACGGTCGACACACCCTCTGACCCGAACCTCGCGACACGCAAAAAACAGCCGAAAGTTTGTTACCTGTACAGTGCCGTGTCAGGCGGAGATGAATGACTGGCGATCTACACGGACTGACAACCGACGTGGCCAACATCCGTGCCAGCTGGAAGCACGACAGAGCCCGTCCCGTGGAATTGATCTTCAGTCACCTTCGTCATATTTCCGAAATGCCCGGTCTAGCATGAAGTATACGAGCGAGAAGAACTTCGGGGTCGTCGAGACCCAACCGTACACCTGACCGACTCACTCGGAACCAATGCTGTAACATATATAGGTATCGAAAATAGTACATGGACAATCCGTACAGGTGAATAGAACAAGATTCCAAGTCCACGTGCAAAAGAAACAACCCCGCTCTTTTTCAGCCCCTCTACGCACAAGCCCCGTCCCTCGCTGCTGAAGGGCCCCTCGCTCAAACCGGATTCCCCACTGCGTCCGACCGAGTTTCCGCAGGCTGAGGCTCTCCCATGGTGACGTGCACGACCTCGTGGTACGGCGGTGGGACTTCCTCCAACGCAGTCCCATGCGGGACCAAGGCTCGACCAGCGTCGGAAAGGAATGTGATTCCAAACCCACTGTCAATCCCGGCACGGGAATCATGGTTGAAGAGCTCTCGCGCGGCGATAACGAACCGAGGCGTCATGAGGCACATGAGTGCGACAGAAATCGCGCGTAGGACGAGAATTGATCTATCGTTTGTCATGATCCCATGGCTCGAAACAGAAACGACGTTGTAGACCGTGGTACTGGAATTGTTAGCGGTCAGCTTTGCGACGTCGTCGGGAGTAGGACAAGTGGAACAACGTGGTGATAGGTCAAGACAGATGAGGTGGAAGGGAGGGACGTACACAACAAAGTAAAGGATCATCTCTGCAACAAAGAGTCGGATATATCGGTTAGGTTTCCATCGGTTCGACACCTTGTACGTCTCGATCGACTCCTTCAAGCCCTGAATAACAGCGAGAATAAAAAGTTGGGCACCGAGAATAAGTCGTGGAATAGTAGTAGCATAAGTGTAGAGGTTCCATGACGCGTTCAATTCGACATTACAAAACGAGAGATCTCGAGTTTGGGAAACCGTCGCTAAAAGACGAGCAAAAATGTATTGGGATCATCAGTCAAAAACTGCGTTGACACTACAGCCGCATCGCGAGGCACACCTGTCAAGTGGGTATTGGGATTGAGGTATATCGCTGTCATAACAATCGATATAGCAGTTTTTACTATGTGGACGAACAGGAGAGGACAGAGGATTGCTCTGGATCGGTTCCACATGGCATACACATACATAATCATCATCACTGAACTGAACGTCATCGCGAGCAGGTAAATCTGAGTTATGGCGACTCACAGTCCACAGCAGTAATAAAGACCAGAAACGTCCATTCCGCGATCAGGTATAGTGCAGTGCCTTCAAAGCATCATCTTCTAAGCACTCTCGTATTGTAGTAGATTCTGAGGTGCTGTACGTACACCTACTCAACTTTCAGCGCTACTATTTGTCTAATTGAAGAATTCAGACACGTACGTCTATCAGAATGCATCCGTCAGATTCTAGTCGATCAAATACAAGGTGGACAAAGCAACCTTGGCAGGACCAGGCACGAAGGAAGTACGAACTGTGAATTGTAGGATTAGTCTGATGGGCTCTATTAATGTGTGGTGCCAAGCTTACGAAGTGCGTAGGTACTTGAGTGTTTGGCCAAATTAACACGTTGTCCGATGAAACGATAACAACTGCAGACCCACATAGCCCAACAGAGACCGGGATAACGGAGCTGTCAGAGGTGTTAGCTGAAAGCCGTGCGTCGTCGAGGGTCTGGTATACACACAAGAATGAATATTGTCGAGGAAGATGTCCATTTCGTGCGCTGTGGAATGTCAGCGCGACCATACCTGTTGAAAACTGTCTCTTCCATACCCAAACGTAGTTCACCTTTGGTAGTGGTTAGGAGATGAGCGTGTGGCGGGGTAGAAGCTAAGATACCTCTCTCGGAAAGGTGAGGACTGCAGGACGGTGGTCAGTTTGTATGGAAGTTGAGCAATAAAAATGGAAAGACGTACTATAATCGTATACCACTGCAAAGACTACCATGACTGTACCGGTCCGTGAGGTTAATCATTCGAAGCAATGATGAGCGGGCCCTACTGGCGATGTAGTTATTGAGCAGGACCAGCTCTACCGTGGACCGTAAGTCGGAGGACATGTTGGATACAAGGTTAGTGGCTCCCAAAAGTTGGGGGAGCGAGTGAGGGAAGGGTGGAATTGCGGGCAAGAGGTGGGAAACGTTGCGAAGGCACTTGTATCCGTCGCTGGGCGTCTCAACTGTTCATCTACAGGAATCCGCACGGCAAGTGGGTGGTGAGATTTTGAAAACCGACCCTTGCCGTCATCAAGGCGATGCCAGATGGGTCTGTGGTGGGCGTATCATGATCAGATAGTGCGGATGGACCTGACCCGGACCTACGATAGGGTTTGAGTCTGATAGATAACGATAATTGTCACTAGATCGAACACCTATTTTGTGAGTAGGTCTCGACATCAACCATCGGGGACCCGCTGAATACTCTAATCATGATCAATAGTTGAGCGTACGGAATGTGTGACCCACCTATATCTCCTTCTGCGCACAGGACCTATAGAGCCTTATCGATTCATCATTAAGACCTCAGGTCGGATAACCATTATAAGGCTAGATTCTACATGCCATACAAGAGCGCCATCGGCCCGATTTGTGCACAATGCGCCTCGTGGTGCCCATTTATCACCGTGGGTGCCCATTCCCCCTCGCCCACCCTGGCCAGCGGACCGAACCCCGCGGTAACCAGAACACCGAGTACTATGAATGCAGGATGCTGTAAATGTGCCGGTAGGGAATAACGCTGTTTGAGTTCGTGGAAGTGAAGACAGGTTTTGACAAATGCAGACACATGGAAGCATGTGTGATCCCTGAACTAGACATCCGAGATCAGAACAATTGTTGTTCTGATCGGTTGGCCATGAAGCTGCATATTTATGTAGATCCTGTGGACGCCTGCCGCGGATCGGGCTTGCTTCGCCTTGTCCCACTCGAAGGAATTAATTTCCGTGGCAATTCACTTGCATCGGACGCCCGCGGGCATGCCTCCGTTAGCAAGCCTGAATAACCCAGCATGCCTGCTGCAAGCTGGAGTAATAAACCATCGTCAGGGTAAGTCATAATTATAACCATGCGGACTCCAGATGGGCCATACTAATGTAAGAACAAGCCGCGAATGGAGCAATGAACTGTCGCCCTGCAGGTTGTAAGAGAGGCGTGAGGTGGCGCGGCGGGGAACTTGCTGCGGCTCTGTTTGGCACTTCATCCCCTCGACAGTTGTCCTTGCTCAGTCCTGTGCCTCCGGCATGCCAGAACTAAGATTGGGTCTCAACGATAAAGTCATGTTTGAGAGCACGGGTCGCAGTGCGTGCTCGTCTGCCCACACCGATTTTGCCGCCAATCCGTTTGGACGTGCATCGCACCCGAATGCTTCCACTAAGGTCTTCTGCGACCGCACTCTTTCGTTGAATGGACACCGGCGCTTGCAAAAACGGACTGTAATATGGCTGCCAGATTTCTCTTTCACACCCATTGACCTGGTATGACCCGCAGTGTAAGCCCAAACACGGTGATGCCCTTGGTGTTCTTCTTTGCGCACACGACCCGCGTAACGCCGCGTTCATCATAAATAGGATATCGGTCGAGACATGGTTTAGGGAGATGCACCGTATGAGTCTGTAACGTACACATCATGCAACGGGTTCGTAAATGTACGACCTCATTGCTTGCCGCGCATACAAGTATCTTTTATGGGACAGATTTGGCCATCTGCAGGAGGAAGATGCGATGCTATTACTAGTGTTGAGAAACTCAATGACCTCCACCTGGAGTGACGGCTCGTAATTTCTCGTCCGGTATGGTATGCTTCTGAGTTGTCGGTATGCTTTGCGCGCGCGGCAGGTCTGAGCGTGAACACCAGATCACCCTTACCCAATGAGTGCGAGTTTCCCCTCAGTTGCTACCATGATATACCCTTCTTGCAACTGGAGGCGCAAATCTGGGAGCAGCGGTGCATCATTCGTGTTTGACACCACGCCAGATCATGCATCATGTGACATATAGTCATATCCCGCTACAACAATTGACATGACTGTGTCGGTCAATAGAACTGATCATTCAAGTTGAATGGCAAGGTAAGTGGGCGTACTGGACTTGAGTCATTGAATTGTAGCAGCTGCCGACCGGACCATGTGTCGGATCCCCCGAGGAAATGATGTATACAACAGAAAACGAGAGTGAGCAAGGGTATGGTAGAATCACTTGTCAACGTACCACGTGATAGAACGGCAGAGGACGGAACCCAAGGACAAGGCGGAATTCCCTCTACAATAATCTTAGGGTCAGAAATGGAACAGCGTGTTGTGAGATCAACGTGATCCTTGGTGCTGGATCATAATCTAGCCAACAAGGATCCCACAGGATCAGCCGCAGATCACGGGCTGGATAGCCATGGTCAAAACGTTGACGGACACACCGCCGAGAGCATCGTTGGTCCGAGGAGCAAGCACTTACCAAACGTGATCGTTGGAAGTAGAACTTGTTCCTTGAAAATATGGATCCAGATAGCACATTGAGTCTCAAAGTGAGATGTAACAAGCTTGCGCGTATTTCCCGGGAAGCTCGGGGGAATGATGAAGACGCAAAACAAACTTGACTGCTAACGTTGGCGCTCTCTGCACAGAATGTGAATGTCCATGCAGGTCGCAAACCGGACCGGGATACTCTGCCAAAAAATAAATGACTAAATTGGCGGCATCAACTCTTCCCGGTTGTGGCGTAGATCACGCACTCAAGTCACGGCCCGCTGTGTCCAACCTGTGGGCAAGTTCCGCTTTTCATTTGTGGATGGTCTGCGCTTAGACGGTGCGCGAGGAGGGGCCGGAACCGGCCGTCAACCCTGTGTGCAGCGTCCACCAGACGTTCGTCTCTGATGCCAGCGAAGCCTGTGGATCAGGGTGGTAAGCGGGACAGGGCGAGCGGTTTCAAGCCGGAGGCTCCTTACCGGACGGCCTAGCGGTAAAGGCCACACCCACAGGCCAGTCGAGCAGAGGCGTTTCTGGACACTCATCGGCATTTGTGTCACGCCGTGCGGCATGGCTGATATCATTACAGTGATATGTCGACATCAAGCATGGCTACTCCACCGCCATCCACGGACCACGGTAGGACCCACACGGAACGGCTTGGTAAGCGTTTTGCATTTCGCCGCCAATTGAGATACCGACATTCATTCATTCATCATCCTTGCTATCCACAGCCATCTCGGATGCTCGATGTCCATGAACGATGATCAATGGTGATTGCCTCGTTTCTCTTTCAACGAACGTTCGACAGTCCGAACAGCCACCGGTGCCTCAATACTTTTTTGGGGGGTTCCTCGTTTGTCCTGTAGGGCTTTCGCCCGTTGCCAGACATTTACGCTTCAACACTGTCTGCGGTCCTTCCGACTCTGAGTCGTGGTAGACATGCAGGCACAGCGATCCGACACGTGCCCCACCACGTAGAACCTCATCCGGGATATTGTTTTCTGCAGATCAGCGACTCCTTGGTTCGTAGCTGGGAGTGGTCCCCACACTTCCACAGCCGTGCTAATGGTAGGCGCAGACGCTTTTCGGTGGGGAGCGACTTCCTGGATCCAAGTGACAGTCTGGACGAACAATCCAGCGCACCTCTCTGCCATGCCTTGTAATAGGTTGGGTGTATAGTACACGAGCCCAGGCAACATATCCATATCCGCGACAGTCCAAGGTTACAGGAAAAACATCACCACCTTCCACCATCACTCGACCCCTCAACGACGGCCCCTGGTTGCCTAGACACCTTGACATACGCATTCCCCAAGAACCTCCGATTCAAGTGCCCCCGGGTCCTCCGTACTTCCCGCCACAACCTCCTCCTGCCCCGGTGCCGCTCCTGCCAATGCGATCGCAGACAACGTAGCCATCTGACTGATAGTGTGTTGCGATACAATACCGAACCCGCTATCAATACCGTACGCTTCGACACCGGCATTCCGTTTACTCAGCTCTCGCACGCCGAGAAAGAACCGAGGCATTAGGACGCATAGGACCGTATAACCTACTGCGGTCACAAGGAGCGCCATAAAGTTCTCGATCATAATCTCACGCTGGAAGACGGTGGCGACGTTGTAGGACACGTTTCTACAGCGTAAAAATTGTCTGGTGAGGCACGAACGGTCAGGAACCAGGAGAAGGGGAAACGGACACGAAGAAATAAAGGATGCCGTCCTTGACGAAGAGTTTGATGTACCGATTGGCCTCCCATTGCTTCGTTTCTTTGTACATGTCGACCAAGTCACTCCAGAATTTGATGAGAACGAGGACCAATAGCAAAATAGAAAGAACGAATCGTGGAATTATAAAAGGATACGCATAGAGGGCCCACGGGACGTTCAATGCATAGCCACACACAGAGACATCGGGCCCAATTTGGACAACCGTGACTAGAGAGATCAAAGTGAAATAGCCAGGTTGAGAAAGAATCGACACTCTTGAGTGATGCTGAGACGTACCGGACAAGTGGGTATTGGGATCGCCATATATTGTTGGTACGATGATCGCGACGGCAGTTTGTGCTATGTGGATGAACAGGAGGCTGTAAAGGATCTTTCTGGACTGACTCCACACAGCGTAGACACGCAAAATCATCATCACTACAATCAAACTTGTCGTGAGAAGTTGGGTCTGGGTAACGACCACTCACAATCAGCAGCGGCCATAAATATTGGGATTAGCGCCGATGTCACAACCAGATAGAGCGCAGAACCTTGGGAATCTGATGCTCAGCTTTGGCATTGTAGACATTGAATATCTATGCTTACACCTGGATAATATCAATACTGCCGTTCATTCAACTGGTGAATTCAGACACATACATCTGTCGGAACGTAGCTCTAGTCATACTAGCCGATCAGATATAAAGCAAGGAGACTGACTTTGATAGGGCCATGAAGAAAGGTTGTACTAACTGTGGATGGTGAGATCAGTCTAATTCGCTAGTTTAAATGCTGAACTTACGAAGCGCATTAGTGCTTGAGTGCCAGATCAACGTTAATAAGTTATAAAATGTGGATGATTATGGTAGTAGGTGAACCTACACGACCCAACAAAGACCACCATAACGAACCTAACAAAGTCATTAGTTGAAGCACACTAGTAGTCAAGGAGCACTATGATGCCATAGACACACCAGAACAAATATCATAGAAGTCCAGGTCAAGTTCTCGCGCTGTGGAGTGTCAATGGTACAGTGCACACCTATTTATGACCACTTTCATACCCAAACGTAGTCTACCTTTTTTTGTGATCGTCAGCAAAGGGATAAAAGTGGAGAAAAAGAGCAGTACCTCTCTCGGGAAGGTGAGAACTGTGGGTTAAAACTTAACAGTCAACGGAACGTGAAAGGGTGCAAACGAGATTGCCCTACGCACTATAGTCATATCCCACTACAACAATCGACATGACTACGTCGGTCGATTGAATGGATTATTGCACGTCAAAGTAAGAGGTCATACCGGATTTGTAGTTATTGAACGACAGTAGGTGCATACTGGACTGTACAGCGGACTCGGGGGACACGATGCCCACAAGTTGTGTCTGATTAGCGATCATCAAAGGACGAGTGTGAGGGTATGGTGGAACCACCTGCCGGAGTGGAAAAGGTCGTTATAGCGCTTTATAGCTTCTGTCAGGCATCTTATGATGTCAGAGAGGACGGGGCGCCAGGAGAAGGCGGAACTCTTTTCCCTACAGCAACCTTGGTATTGTGAAATAAAATAGGATGATGCGAGATGAATGTGATCTTTGCCAAGTGCTTGACCATAGTTTGCGTAATAAGGGTATTGATCACACCGGATCAGTCGCATATTAC
>JBBPLU010000737.1:0-11262 GCA_038089935.1 Boletellus emodensis | reverse complement strand
CTATTATATTCTAACTCGGTTCTTTGCCGTTATTTCGGTCACAGTGATGATGATCCTGCGTGTTTATGCGATGTGGAATCAATCCAAACGGATCCTTTATATTCTCTTCTTCATTCTCATAGTGCAAACCACCACTTCGATTGTTATAGCAGCAGTGTTCAACAGTCGAAATGCCTACGAGTCAGGTGTGTCTCTGAATAAGTCGCTATGGTTGATGTGACTTGAATCTACTTTTTCATGCCCCACATTCTAGTTATAGTGGCCAAAATCCAAGATCTCGCATACTGTAGTGCTGTATCGAATGCTCTGCGGACTCTATCCATCTATCTCGGGATGGTTCCGCGGTTGATCCTCGGTGTTCTTCCTTTCGCTCTTGCTGTTACTCAGGCCTTGAGGGAGTCGATGGACATGTACAAGGCAACGAAGCAATGGCAGCCTAACCGATACATCACCCTGTTCGTCACAGATTGCATCCTCTACTTCTTTTTGTGCGTCCCCGCCCGTCACTATCGTAGTCCTCGAAATACATCCACGAGTTCTCTGATTTCTTTCCTAGGAACATGCTCCTCAGTATCAGTGCCATCCTCCAGGATGAGATCATCCCTATCAGTTTTGCTACGCTCTTCCTGAATGCGATTCCTAGCGCACTGCTGTGTGTTATAATGCCGCGATTCATCATCAGCGTGCGAAAGCTGTATGACCGTGACTGCCGTGGCGGATTGTGCGGGATTGACAGCGGTTTCGGAGTAGGGTCGCGTCACACGGCTGGTCAAACGATGTCAGCGTCTGCGATTGCGTTCGCCGAAGTCACATCAGGGCAGGACCAGATTATAGACGGAAGCGCAGAGGATGCGGAGGAGATCCGATTGGAAGTGGTCGGAGATGGCGCTCGTCAGGTTTGAGCGGGAACTCCAGTCGTGGATGGGTGACGGAACGCGTGTGTTGGTCGGAATGACGAATTGAAGAGCATTAATGTTTCTTGGAACACGATCTTGTACTCACCTATGCGACCACTGTTTCATGGTTGTTGAATGCTTGCCGTTCACGCAGTGTGTTGGTTCGGTCCGAAATCAATCTAATTCCAGCGTCCCAGACAATATATATAATACTACTTGATAGTGATTCTGACTAGTCCTAGAAGTGGACGTGTCCCCAGACGAGGGGCGCTACGACTCAACAGTCGGGTGATGACGCAACCCAAGCACTCGTTTCCATCACACACAACTATGGATTTCCTTCTCTCGACCACGTATCCTCGTCCTGATTCATGCCGGGGTCCGCAAACAACATCGTACTTGCAGTGCCAAGGTCCCAGTTGGGTGTCGACGTGAGCCCAAACCCGATGTCGATCTCACTTCCACGTCTTCCCCAAGCATCGTGCGTATACAGTTGCCGCAAACTCAGGATGAACCGCGGGACGAGCAAGACGCAAGATGGAGATGCGAGCATCGCCAGTATTCCAGACCATTCGTTCGTAAGGTTTTCTGTCTCGGAAAGAATGCCCACGAACGCAGACATCGACATCCTGTAACTCGAAAGAGTTATCCATCAGTTTTGCGAAGCAGATGGGAAGATGTTGAGAGTGATGAGACGCAGACGTACGAGACAAAGTACATGATTCCTTCCCGCAGAAGAACTTTCATGTACCGATTGAATTCTAATCGTCTGGTCATTCGGTACATTTGCAGCGCCTCCCTGACAAATTGAATAGTGACGAGTAGACACATCAATGCACCGAGGGTGATCAGAGCGATGTCTACGACTTCGGGCCAGATGTGGGGAGCCTCCTCCACGCAAGACAAATAATCAGAGACTTGGATGCTACCCTCTGCATTAACAGTGAGTAACAGGCTGCCATACAATTCCCAAAGTACCTGAGGACCTGTGACGGACAATGACCCAAATACAGGGAACCACATATGCAACGACTTCGATAACATTCACTGTGAGGAGGACGCCAAGGACGATCCTCGATCGGCCATACAATGCCCAGACACGAAGGATCATGACCACTGCATTAAACATCGTCATTCATTTCACTGAAAGCTGAGCATAAACATTGATCGCGCTCACACTCTGCGGCAGCAATGAAAATGATTCCACACCACACGCCACCAAGAAAATAAATGTTGCCTTAGAAGTGGGGGTATGCAGAGTCAACACTGGGAAGCATAGAACTGATCGGCGTGCTCACAACTAATCGGAGTGATCATTTGGTCTGGAATGCCATCGATCAGTGTACAGACGAAGGACAAACACATACGTCTGGCAATGGTATGATTTGTTAGTATATACCCTGGTCGTAGCCGGCGCAAGAAATCACCGTCGGAGGGTTAGTAAGGAACGACTTCTCATCTTTTATGAGGCTGAGTCGGCTCAGTGAACCCAAGAGATCCAGTATTGCACGCACAAAGGGCAATGACTCTAATAGAACGATCAGAAATGATTTCGTATGGAGTGCAGCGTGGATAGGAATACATTAAATAGCATGGGCCAAAATAGCGAACCTAGAAATCGAGAACAATCAATCATCGGCCTGAGTGGGATATCTTCAGGGCTGAAATGCGCACAAGGACATATAATGTAGATACTCGTGTCCAGGGCTTCGTCTGTAGCCATGCCGATCAAATATATATTAACCAATGATTTAGATCAGGGAGAAGAGCTTCAGTCTGCTGACCCAAATGTATTCTACCTGCAGAAATCGTCAGTAACAAAAGCTGTAGGTACCATCTGAGTGGGCGCGAACTCTACCTCGTCTGGAAAGGTGAGAACTGATATTGAGAGTCGTCATATGTATGGCACGAACGAATACATGGAAGCATGTATCACTCACTGTAATCATACCCGATAACAGCAATGGTCACAACTAGCAGCAGCACTAGAATTAATGGAGAGGAAACTTATCAGCCAAACGAACCAGCGTACGAGTGACATAAACATTTGGCGGAATGCTCGTGATCACGAGCGACGGGGCAGAAGCCATATACTCAATATCTGGAGTGGGTGAAAAGCGTAAAAGCTGTAAGGCGCCATAAACCAATGGCAGGTCGCTTGAGCGGTGTCACGGTGCACATGCTTTGCTGGCGGCAGTTGGCCAGTGTCTCGTATAAGGACTAGTAAACTCGGTCTCCAAAACAAAAAGGGCTGAGAAAGTGGCAATGCTGGTAGCGTGCAGTGGAGGTAGCAACCATCGATTGGTTCGCCATCACGACGAGCGCTGTTGGTGGGCAGTTCAGATGCTCCTGTTACATCTCATATCTAATCGGGGCAAGCTGCGTTCCTGCTTTTCGACACACAACAGAGGAGACTGCAGATGACGATATGACGATGCTTACCCTTCTACGAAGGCGGGCGCCCACTTAGAACGGTCTCGCATGTGCGTCTCAACCAGGAACAGGCATTACGTTGATGGACTGCCATTCCAACAGCCTCGCCTTGACCGTCCGGCTTTTATTCCCAGATTGCTGAGGAGAGGGGAGTACCGTTATGGCGCTCGTCAAGTTTGAGCGGGAACTCTAGTCATGGATGGGTGACGGAACGCGTGTGATGGTCGGAATGACGAATCGAAGGACATCAATATTTCTTGGAACACAACCACATACTCACCTATGCGACCATTGTTTCATGGTTGTCGAATACTTGCCGTTCACGCAGTGCGTTGGTTCGGTCGAAATGCCAGATCGTTCTTGATGCCCAACTCATTTCTTGCGGCACGCGTCATGGCGCGCAGTCCAAGTCCTGGAGCCACGCACTTCAGAACGGCCTACAGCTCTTCTCTTCCGGTACACGTCCTGGCGAAGCGTTCCGAGTTGTAGTATAAACCCCGCGTTCAGTAGAGAGATTGAGTCGTTTTTCAAGTTCACGGACTGTAGCATCCCCGCCCGCTGAGTCGGAGCTCAAAAACCTTTTCGGAGTATTCGTCAGTCTGCGATGTCCTCACGTCGCTGGGTTTCCATGTCGCACTAAACCCCGTAGAATGTGTCTGTCTTCTGGTGGTGAGTCATCTATTCTCCAATGCATTAGTATTTACTGGTCTCGTGTAACTGGGCAGATGAACACGCTGACCTGATTCATAGACAAAGTGTGCGCTGTTCGGATGTCCGCTGCACCACCTTATCAAGTATCCTTAGACATCGACTAGCCACCCATGAGGCAAATATAAACCGAACGCATAAAATCTACCTTTCCCCATCTGAGTGAATCATCAAGTATGTCGCTCAGCTGTTAGTCGTCAATCCATCTGAAGTGCCCTTTCTAGGATGCCCGTTATATGTACTGCATCGAAGACTAATTCATGTGCAGACTTTTCCTCTACTTTTCGTGTCGTATCGTGTGGCGAGCGAATGTAAGTCAACCGTCACTCGCCCCATTTTTCCACCACCCTCACCATCCCATCTCGGTAGTCGTTGACATCGCGTGTGTCAACAGCGCCAATCGGCACCCCTTCGGATCCCCTCAGAGCATGTTCTTTGCGTTGGTCACGTGGCTCATTTCCCGGAACACCGATGTAGGAGCGGTGGGATGGCTGGAGGCAAGTGAGGGAAGTAAACCGAGCAAACGTAAGAATCGTGCCTAGAGTCAGTTTCATCTATTCGACTCGACCACAAAAAAGTTTGACTCGTGCGCGCAGGGGAATCGGAGTAGGGTAGTGGAAAAACTGGCTAGGCGGCAGTGCACAGGCGTCTACCGTGACATGCCTATTCCTCAAGATTGCAGGTTCCCTCCGATCTAGTATTGCGGCATCATACACGCGCGGCCAAAGGATCCATTTGAGCGATACATGCCTTTGTTGCGTATCTGATCCTTAGCTTGATCACATAATCCTACACCGCATCGTGCTCTTGCTCTTGTCCCACCCCCAGTGTATACAAGCGCGACGTCTGTGGTTCTCACTCAACGTCTTCAATGAGGGCTTATAGAGGGTCAGGTCTGACTTGAAAGGGGTACGGTACGGCCCTGGTACTTCTTACATGGGCCCCGATTCTCAACGCCATCCCTGCCATCCCATGGCGACCTGCGAGCCAGATGAGCGAGGGCAAAGTTGGGGGCTCACACGCCCGACCCCGATCGGGGGAACGCGAGCCGAGGCGTATACGGAACCACCGAAAAAGATGTTAGATGAGAACATGGGTAGGACAACCAACTTCGCCATGGACTCAAGTGAGTTCGCCACGGTGCAGAGACTCTTTGTCACCATCACTAGCTGCATGCAAAGAGGAGACACGACTTACCGAGAACGCAACTTGGGAATGAGAGATGAATTGTGCTATCGTTTGGTAGTATGAGCCCATGAGTATGATGGACTCCCCGAGAGCCCGCATCCTCGCAGTGTCGACCACACCTGCTCTTACACGAAGGCGACCGAGATCATTCTGCTACATTGACATGGGAGTCATGGCACATACAATACTGCATGCGGTCATCGACTGTTACCCTCGTTCACCGTGCTGAACATCGTATTTTTGGAGTCATCTATCGTGGGTGACGACGACCAATGGACATGACGAAGCAGAAGCCCCGCCCTACAGGACAATGAATGAAAAACACACAAAAAAAGGGGGGGCTACTGCTACTCCGACCGCTGCCCTTGAGACAGTTGAGGATGCAAGCTGCTCGTGAGTTGGCCAAACCACGAAGTGGCCTGCAATGGCGGGGTGTGATCTTGCCTTGGTTGGTAGAACGAACAGTGAGAGGAAGGAACCTTCCTGCTCAGCAAACGTGAGCCACGCGATCCTTACCGTGGGATCTCCATTTGCGATCCATGCAGGGCTCGATGCGAGACAGGCTGAAAGTGATCCGGGAAGGTGCATGTCACGATATCTGCAGCAGCTGGATAACGGTTGAGGGAGATCTTTGTTTGTACCGGGCATTGACAAACAAACCCAGAAACTGGTGCTCTTCGCCGTCCAGCCCTTACCATCCCATTCCCGCTCGAATATTTCCCTGACTGTTGAGCTTGGGTAAGAATCTGCCTTCTGCCCGTGTAAATAGGCTGACCCGTCCATTCATTTAACATTTAATTCGACTTCCTCGCGGAAAGCCCCCCAGATCTCTCATCGCGCTCCAAGCCGTCTCGTCGGTTTGCTTGGACGAGGGTATACGGGGATGGGAATGTTCGTCCTCCTCCTCCTCGCACTATCGATATATGCTCAACACAATTTGGTCCGCCTTGTCTGTTGAGCTATCGATCCATCACTCGACCTCGCAAATTATGCGCTGCAAGTCCGATTCTCTGTCCCAACAAAGAGCGGTCTATGCGTACTCAATTCCGCTAGTCACTTTCGCCTACATAGATGATCTCCGAGGGCAGTTGCATCTTCGATGACTCCTGTACCCATTGCTATCATGCAGCGGCGCGAGATACTATCGTTACTACACAACCTATCAGATCACCCAGCCTCATGGTGACCGGTTTTCTGAAGTGAAATATCTTCTGATCTCACAATATCAGGTTTCAGGAGACTGTTCACTTCCGCTTTTCCAGCTGAATGCCGCAGATCATCCAATCCGCTCAGCTTCCGCCGGGGAGTCCCCAGACTTTGCAGCTGGTCTGTTGTCGGTGCGCTTTGTAGTGCTAGCGCCTTGGGTACTACTGAGGCATACTTGCTCGTGCAGGACTAACGGAACAGGGGACTAGACATGGATGGACACCGATTAGTGACCGGTGATGTCCGATCAGGCTGACTGCTGTGAGTCGCATGGTCCAACATCTCACACAGAAAAGCAACGTTGTGGGCTCCACTGATAATCAATGTGGTGTTTCTGATTCATGGGGATCATGAGCACGGAGAATGTATTGATTGGTCCTACATTGCGACGCCCCTCTCTCCTCCGCAAGTCTGTTGTGTGAATTACAATATTGTTTGCTATCGCGGCTCACGCTCATTCTCCACTTCATAGTTTAGCCAAGCAGAACGTAGGTTGCTGAGGTCTCACAGGCAATCAGGATCAGCAGTTTCGGAAGGAAATTTCTTGGCCCTGAGCGCGGAGAGCGGCGACTACTTGCACCCAGAACAACAATACTCATGTCACATGCGGCGCCAGCTTTGATGATGGCCGTCCGTTGTGATTCTTGATATTCTGGTCTGATTTGTAATCGTTTGTTGCGCTCTGCCACACCAGATTCGCCCATTTTGTCCTGGGAACGAGATGACTTATAATCAAGGAGACAGGATGGAGGATAAAGGCACTGTTCCTTCGCTCTATATATTTTGTGAATGATTTCGCCCACTCCTCGTCTGCTGTCCCATCTCTTTCCCATCACTAACTGAACGTGTCTTGTATCCTTCATGTCTTCCGATGTGCAGTTCGCTCTGGAGCAGCTCCAGTTAAACGACTACCTGTCCCGTATGGCCACCCCTTATCACACTCGAAGCCACTAACATCGATCGCGGCAGTCATGATGCTCAGTGCGGCAGGATACGACTATGGTATACACCTCGTCCTCCCCACTTCCTTCTTGAACTTGAAATATTACTCTACAGTCCTGACCTTTTCAAGAGAGGTGCCTCTGCCCCTTCTATGCATATCATTCGCTGTCTGACTGTGTTCGAAGGTAGACTACATTTGGGTACAGTTGCTACGACCATTGAGCGGGTGTCATGTTATTAACATTTTGCAGCGCGACAAGTGGTCCTTGGGGTCAATAATATTCATCCTTGTGCGTATATCTAGCTCTCAACTGCCAATTTGTGCTCAACTAGTAGTTTCGACAGGTGCGCTATCTTGGACTTTTCTGGATCACGTAGGTCCACAGCCGTTATCCCCTTTGCATTGGATGTTTATCTCAATGAGACACCAAAGTTCTGAAGCACTCCGTGAGCTCAACACGACAGATAATGAGGTTTATCAGACTGATGGAACATCCACCATATGACAGTTGGTACTTCATTTGCACCCAGCCTTGCCAAAGTAAGTTTCTCTGCATTACATATAAATTTCTGGGATAACTGAGGGATGGATTCTGAATAGATGTTTGCATCCAGCTTCCTAATCATATGAATGGTAGCATTGACAATTAATCAGGTGTATGCATGCCAGCTGATTCCTTTACAATACAAATGAGGTAATGCATAATATTTTGAAGGTACTGCATTCACCCTGGCTGCGACATGGATATTTCCGGTATTTCTCGTAGCAGCCGATTGTGAGCCGCTATAAATGGATCACATTCCCAACGCTGCTGATTGAATATTAATGGTAGTAATGATGACCCTACGCGTTTTTGCAATGTGGGCTCGGTCCAGGAAGATCCTTTCCATCCTGCTGGTCATCCTTACAGCACAAACTATAGCTTTATTCGCAGTTATGGCTGTACTCTACAATCCCCATACCCATCTATCAGGTGCGTCTCAGGATAGGGCAGAGCGCCAGTGTGGTGGACTACCTCTTCACTTCCCAATTTCTAGTTACTGTGACCCAGATTCAAGATCTCACATTCTGTAATCCTGCATTAAACATTCCATATGCCCTCTATACGTATCCTGCAATAATTCTACGGTTCATCCTTGCCGCACTGCTATGTATTCTTGCTCTTGTTCAGGCTTCGAAGGAGTCGTTCAAGATGTACAAAGCAACGAAGCAATGGGAACCTAATCGATATATCAAGCTCTTCGTGAAGGATGGCATTCTTTACTTTTTCGTGCACGTCCTCTTATTACAGACAAATTTGACCGTCTAATTTTCTTCTTCTAGGCACATGTGTTACAATATCTTCATTCTTGTTCAGAACAGGACTACACCGGACAATCTCGCCACCCTCCTCCCGGCTGCGGTTTCGTCCACACTCCTATACGTCATCATGCCCCGGTTCATCATCAGCGTACGCGAGTTGTATTACCGTGACTGCCGTGGAGGGTTGTGCGGGATCGACAGCGGGTTCGGAATAGGGGCGCGCCACACGGTCAGTCAAAATGCAACAGTGTCTGTAATCGCGTTTGCAGAAGTTGCACCGGAGCAAGACCAAGTAGCGGAGGGAAATGCAGAGGATCCGGAGGGGATTCAATTAGTGGACAGGGACGGCACAAGCCAGGCTTGAGCGAGAACGATTGTCGAGCGATGCGGGATAGAAGACGATATGTACTATTTTCTTGGAACGCGACTGGGATATTTATTTACTTGTGGAGCCTGTTCTGAAGGCTTGCTATGTCAATTCGGCGGTCTTGTTAATGCGCCAAATTGCGGTCCGCGCTCGCCCAGTCGTGCTCCCCGCACCCCCCGTGGCTCGCCCATCTTTTCGTCGTACCCGCCTACCACACTCAGCCGCCAACCTGAGCTCTGGGCACTTTCAGTTCTCGGCACTTTGTAGTTGTCTCCGCATGGGGTCTCAAACTGCGCATTAGCTCGCAGGTACTCGCTGCAAGGCTTCCCATCTGCCCTGCAGCTCACACCTCTCGCTGGGCTCTTGCAGCCGTCTGGGGCCGGTGAGCACTTCGTGTTCTCGCCTGCTCGCACGGTCTCTGGTGCGGTGTGTATCGTTACAAACCCTCGGTTTGTTGGCCCGTAGCCCGTGGCCCGTGCATCCCGTCCGGTCCCTAGTTCAACAGTCGGTGAAGTATCTTAATGGGAATGGTATGACAACGGTTGGACAGCACAGAGCACCGGGTCACCGCCAGAACGAACACGTTTTACGAGTAGTGCTGGAACGAGCCGCGGCACGGGTGAAGTGGTCTTGACTTGAAGCGATCACGAGCAAACAGACGAGACGAGTCACGCGGACCGGCGAGGTGTCGGACCAAGTCGCAGCCACTGGCAACAAACTAAACAAATTACTCCTCTTCCTCATGTCCGAACGCAACCCCCGAGTCCCTGGGCACACAGCAGCTCTGGCAGCGAGGCCGCCAAGTAGGTCGACTACTGGGGCAAGCCCGTCAAGTCCACTTTCGGACCCACCTGAATCACCTGATATTGTTAAAGAAAACCGAGAGGCCGATAACGTACGTATTCCAAGATGTTTCAGTCTCCAGCAAGCTCACTGATGGACGTGTAACTTGCCGTTGGAGCCCGAAAACGGGCCTGCAGTCGTTGCATCCGGTCATAAAATGCTTTATCCCGCTGCGTGAAATCCCTGAAATCCCTCGTCCCCGGATACTCATGTTAAATACCAGAAATCGCATTGACACCTTGATGGACGGCCAAGTAGTGCACGCTCTGTATCGCTTATCGAATCCCTTGTGGATGGCGAAGGGCGGACCCTACGATCTGTGGGAGTGTACCAGGTGCTCCCAGGTATATCTGGTCTCTAATGGCCAGGCGGAAGCCCCCTCCCCCACCCACTCGTCCATCCCGCATCGCAACCAGCCCAGCCAGTGGTCAAGCCCCCATCTCCGGGAGAGGGCTCTGGCGGAACCCCCTGGTAGGGCGTTAGACTGGTTGCTGGTACCCTAAACGGCCTTGGAAGGAGACGGTCGGAGTAGCGGCAGCCCCCTGATGAGAGCTTTCGCAGGCTCGAAACCGCACCCTCCCCGTTCCTCCTTACCTGCCCCTGCTTGTATGGTATCATACCGTATGTGGCGTTCCAACAGCCCGGTGCCGATCCACACAGAGGGACGACCGACGGACGAGCAAACGGGTGGACAGTCCGAGTATCCCCTCTTCGCACAGACATTGGACTCGGCCAGTCCCCCACACTGTGCTCTTGATGTAACTGAAGTCATCGAGAATACAGATACTACAACGATACATCACACGGGATCGAACCAGTAGGGGCCAGCGCACCCTCTCTCGCTCTCAAACGATCGAGGTACTTCCTACGTCCGTCGTATCTTCCGACCTTCAATCTATGTACAGAACTACGACCTCATAACCGAACCCCAGATCAGGGGACCGAAACCTGCCCCTTACTAGCCTGCGATGGATGTCCGTAAGGCGGAAGCTTCCTCTGCGCAATGGAGTCGAACGTTGCCTTTCGGAGTAGTTCTGCTGTGGGCCGCGATTCTCAAGGCACATCTGCCATCCCTGCCATCCCATGGCGACTTGCAAACCAGATGGGCGAGAGCAAATTTGGGGGGGGCCACATGCCCGACCCCGATCAGGGGAACGCGAGCCGAGGCATATATACGGAACCACCGAAAAAGAAGTTAGATAAGAACACGGGTAGAACAACCAATTTGACAATGGACTCGAGTGGGTTCACCGCGACAGACGCCCTTTAGTGTCCTTGTAGGCCCCGCACATTCCGTTCTGGCACTGTTACGAGTGAATGGGAAAACTCTTCGTCACCTTCACTAGCTGCATGTTTTGAGGAGACGGCGCCCACCG
>JBBPLU010000735.1:0-11297 GCA_038089935.1 Boletellus emodensis | reverse complement strand
AGAGCGATAGACCAATTGCCAACAAACTTTAATGAGCCACGACTCTCAACTTCGCACAGTCACATGTCTGACTGGGGACAGTCAGCTGCAAAGTCCCTATTGGATGTAGGGAACCCGTGTTCCCTATAGTTGAAACCTGAAGTCTAGAGGCTTCCCACTGTTCCAGGCAATTCCTATGTGTGTTGAGGTGAGGCCATACCTTCCGAGCGATGTTCCAGTGTGTACCTTTCTGTTACAAACTGTTACAATTTTATCCCCTTATTCGCACATCCTCCTCTTCCTTCTACGTCGTCCTCGTCGCTTCCCTTATTCGTCCACTACTTACTTTTCTTACGAAGTCTTTCTCCTGATCGTGAACGACCCGAGAGTACACGTATGTTATCTCGACTACTTCTCTCCACTTCTCTCACAGTAGTCATACGGATTACTCATCCTTCTTCCATCTCGTTCTACGATATTCTTTGATTATGCGTCCTTTGTTCCATCGTGTACTACGGTATTCTTCGCTTACGCGGCCTCTTGGTCCGTGCGCATTCCCTTTCTCTATATAAACCGTAGTACAACACTTTGTAGTCTCATTCTCGTTCTACGCAATCTAAGCGTACTCTTGAGTCCTCTATCGGATCCCCTCCGATCGTGATCCTAGTCCGTTCTCACCAAAGAACGTATAGTCTCCCTATTGGCTGAGTTGTACCTCTTCGTGAGCGTCCTGCCTTTAGGTCAGTCCTAGCATACTTGAGGTACGCATTCGCATAACACAAACAAGGTGTTCGACCTCAAGCAACAGTGGTTCGACGGCCTTTATGATCATCATTTTGCTTGTTCAGTCTATGCTGATGACTTACTATATGTACTTGAGGGACATCCCTTCGAAGAGATCAATAACCTCCCTTACCCGGTCTTCCATTCTTCCATAACCAGGTAAGTGTCACCTTGCTTCTGATTCACCTCCTGTCATACCAGACGTTACACTCCCCTTGACCCATCTCTTGCTGTGGTCATGTTTTCCCACCCACCATAACCAGACACCTCCCCGTTATAGGCAATGGTACCGTTGCCCATATTTAGACGATGCCGTATTTAGGCATAGGGGTACAGCTCTGTCTGGGTATTTATAATGACCCACTGTACGATGTATTCTCCAGCTAGTTCTACACAATCTACGTACTAGTTCTGGTCCCTCCGCAAGTCCTCAAGAGGATAGCAAGATCAATTGACTTCATCGACGGTTACTTCAAGCATATGCTCCAGAACTTCACGTATACGTAACACTTTCGTTCTGATGATTTTGTGTTTGTTCCTATATTGTACCTTCCAGTCCAGCGAGCATCAGATCATGTTTGAGCTCATGTATTTCATTCCAGCACTTGTTTTACTTCTTGTCTGGTCTACTTACCCTTACTGTGCAACTACTCTTGGAGTGGGGCGCGCTATACCTTACATATTAATTATTTGACCTTCCTGTCACTTAGCCTAGCGATGTCCTGACAGTCCCGGGTATGCCCGGACTATAAAGCACTGTCTTAGGCATGGCAAATGGAGCTCCCCTTTTGTTTTCATTTGTCCATCATTGTCAGAACTTGTCTGGAAATGTGCCTTGCAATCTCTGATGTTGAACTCGTCAATATCTACACTTCCTAAATGCTTTCTATGCTTCCTACGCTTCCTATTCTTCTCCTACGTGGTTCCTTTGCTTCCTATGCTTCCTCTCGGTCCAAAGCACATTCAGATCAATCACACCCACCATCGGATCACTCGGATCCTTCATTGGTCACACAGGAAGTACATTTAGGGATAAATCCTTTGTCCTAGCTCTAACATAGAACCCCTGGGGATGAGCATATCACTTTTTCATCATACCATCATCAACACGATCACCACACCGCACTCCACATGTCAGGGGTAGGCAGTGGTTGGGTACAGTGGGATCTAAGGGTGATCCCATAGCATACACTGTTACCCTGACTGAAGATGCATCAATGGGTATCTCAAAGGCAAAGAGAGATCAAAAAAAGGGGGAGGAAAATGAAGACAAAATAAAAGATAAAGAGAATGAAGGTTGGAGTGGAAAGAGAGAACATATTTGTAGCTAAGTTACAGTGAGCTTCATGTCAGGTTCTTTGTTGTCTGGTTGAGAAGAAAGCTTGGAAATGTGCAGCTTTATATTCCGAAAGTAGTGCCTGGGAATCTGTCAAGTTCTGTTCTAGTTTCCAGGTATTTTCTGTGGATGAGTAACCCTTCTATCGGATCAGGTACTGCCTTCATGTTCCAGTGCCTTGGTGAGAAAGAATCTGATCAATTTCATATTGTTCTTCTCTGTCTATTACATCCGGTGGTGGATTGATGAAGTTTGGTCCAAATTCGTCAGTCTCTTTATAAGGGTGTAGGAGGCTAGTGTGGAATACAGGGTATATTTGCCAGGTTGGGGGAAGGTGGAGTTTGTAGATGACAGGGGAGATTACTTGTTCAATTTCAAGAGGGCCCTCTCATTTAGGGGCAAGCTTCTTTAAGGGATAGTGTAGTTTCAGGTTTTTGTAATGAGAATGGGAGGAAATGGGTGTGCAGATTGTAGCACCACAATCCACTCTCACTTGAGGTGTAGCAATGAAGGGATGGTGTACAGTATGAGACTTACTGTATCAGTAGAGTTTCAACTTGGTAGAGTGTCAGTACCTTGTTAAAGGTACTATGGTTGTGATTAGATAGAGTTTGTGTGGGATAGTGACCTCAATGAGGTAAGGAAGGAAATGAAAATGGATATGAATTCTTTACAGCAATGGGTACATTACATGCTATTTATATACTATAGATAAAGCAGAGTTGGAACTCAAAACATGAGTTACATCAAGTCAGATCTAGTCATGATGACTCGTATCCAGTCATGTATCTAGGCTGTGAGTCACTCTGAGTCAGTCTGACTCTTTTGGAGTCATGATGACTCGGTCTCAGAGTAGTGTGACTCATAATGAGTCACACTGAGTCATGATTGTTGCAGGATGTCCCTATCTATATAGGCCTGCCCTCATGATACTACTTGAGTCATGGTGACTCAAAATGAGTCAGCTATTGGCTATGCTAGATACATAGCTTAGAGTCCATACATTGGTGTTTGACCATTTAGGCTGGTTGATTAGGCTTTGTTGTGTAGTTATGGCTAAACAAGCCTAAACAAGCCTAACAAGCCTAAATGTATGGCTATACCATGGGTTAAGCCCCTAGACAACCTGATACCCAAAGTATCTTAGAATCATCTTAGGACTCTTGTCTTGCTGCTGGGAGTATTTTGAGGCCAATATATCAGTCTCAATGTGGTCTAATTCGACCTACAAGATGCCTTGTTATATGGGTGTTACATTTGGCTATTATTAGTGAAGTACTTGTTTATACTCATTAGACCGAGCTTAAACGAGCCTAACAAGTCTAACAAGCCTTCACCAAGCCTTCAGTGACACTGTCCATTCTTGTTCAGGCTTGATGAGGGTTATCTCCTTGAGCCTTCCCAAGTGTACTGCAACACTCTGGCAGCTTCTAGCTTGCTGTTTTCAACATCTTGTTGTCTAGCCACACTTTATCTCCGTGTTTCCAGGGGTGGAATTTGGTTCTGATCTGTTCTCTCATAGCCTGCTGTACAATCTGATGGGTGTGCTGCACTTCAGTTCAGGCTTTTTCTGAAAGAGTGAGCCTTTGCTCTAGTGCTGGGAGAAAGGTTTTTCCTAAAGCTGAGTAAGTGTGGGGTTCATAGCCCATCATTAATGAGAATAGCATTTGTTTGGTTATGGAGTGTGCTGCAGAGTTGTGTGCAAATTCTGCTATAGAGAGGAGATCTGTCCAGATTGTGGGGTTTCCCTGGCAAAATATATGAAGGTAGGTCTCCAATTCCTGATTGATGCGCTCAGTTTCTTTGTCCATTTGTGGATGATAAGCAGTAGATAGGGCAACATCATATTCTAGGAGTTGAGCCAATTCTCATGTGAATACTGAGGTGAATTGTAGACCTTCATCCAAAGCACATTCGTCATGAAGGCCAAATTGGAGAAATACATGCATGGAAAAAAGTTGGGCTACTCTTTAAGTGTTGATGTCAGAGTGGCAAGGAGATAAAATTACCCCCTTTGTAAGCCCTTGGTTGACCATGACCAGAACAGCATTGTAACCATGGAAAGGAGGCAGGGCAGTGATAAGGTCAGTGAAGACAAACTGAAAGGGGCACGTTGCATGGCTGAGGGGAGCAGCAGGTGGCACAGTTGGGTGAGTGAGGGTCTTATTTGCTTGGCGCATAGTACAATCTGTGACAAATTACTGAATGTAGGTGCTTAATCCTGGCCACCAATAGTCCTACTGAAGGAGGTGCTGCAGCTGAAAAATCCCTGCATGTGTGCCTGCAGAGGAGGTATGTACGGAGTGAACCAAGGAATGTCATGCTCCCTCGGATACATAGATTGGTTTTTGAAGTAAAGAAGACTGTTGTTGTAGTGCCAGTCAGAACAGAGGATACAGGAGAACAACAGGATGTCGGCATGGAGAGCCTTTAGTGCAGAGGCAACCAGGAGGTCCTCAGGGGAAGATCATGCAATCTTATCCTGTAGGGTGACATTGATTAGATGGATAAAATGGTCCTCAGGAATGAGGATGACATCCTGGTTGTCATTGGTTGTGTTAATATCTGCCTTTTGTGATAGAGCATCTGCTGGTCTTATCTGGATGCTGGGAGTGTGTAGGAACTTGAGGTCAAAGTCCTGTAAAAACAGCATCCATTGTGCTTGCTGTCAGGAAAGTTTATATGGTTGTTTGAAGTATACCAGATTTTTGTGGTTGGTGAGGATAGTGACAGGGTGTGTAGTTCCAGTCAGATATTGTCACCAATCTTCCAATGCCCAAATGACAGCCAGAAACTCATGGTTGTAGATGTCATAATTTCTTTCCTTTGAGAAGAAAGTCTTTGAAAAGTATGTACAAGGATGTAGGTCATCATTGTCATTCTTTTGTATAAGGACCCCTTTACACACAGCGAGGGATGTGTTGGTCATAACCCAGAAAGGTTTCTCTGTCTTCAGGAGTTGTGTTACAAATGAGGCATCTGCCCTAGAGCAGCAATGGTTCAACACCCATTATGATCATCCTTTCTCTTCCTCTATCTATGCTGAAGACTTATTATATGTACTTGAGGGACGTCCCTTCGATGGGATTGATAACCTCCCTTACCTGGTCTTCCATTCCTTCATAACCGGGTAAGTGTCACCTTGTTCCTGATTCTCTTCCTATCACACCAGATGTTACTCTCCCCTTGACCCATCTCTTGCTGTGGTCACATTCTCCCACACACCATAACCAGATACCTCTCCATTATAGGCAATGGTACCATTGCCCATATTTAGATGATGCCATATTTAGGCATAGGGGGTACAGCTCTGTCTGGGTATTTATAATGATCTTTTGTACAATGTATTCCTCAGCTAGTTCAATGCAATCTACGCGCTAGTTCTGGTCCCTCTGCGAGTCCCTCACCAGATAGCGAGATTCTTGACATTGACATTGATGGTTACTTCAAGCATATGCTCAGGACTTCGTGTATACTTAACAAAAGAACTAGCTCTCTTCTAGTCCCTGCCCTTCGCAGTGGGACTCCCCCACTCCCACTATGTTGTACTGATCCCCCATTGAGGACGACTCTGACGACGCTATCCTTGTAGATGTACTGGAACTTCCCCATATCCCATCACTCCAACCATCAGTACCAGATTTTATAAATCTCTACCAGGTGGTGTCACCCATATCCTCTACCAGGATAGCCTCCAGCTCTCAAAGACCTCAACCTCTCCCGAACCCCCTTCTTACCTCCTGAAGGAAGAGAAGAACTTCTGGGACACCCACTCCCCTGATCCTGACAACTGAAACTGAAGAATTCACACTTTCCTCATGAACTTCCTCCCCACTTCGCACACAGCCCACTGAAGAAGTTTCTGGACCTGTTCTTCCTTTTGAGCCTTCCCCTATCCCACAGATCAGAGTACTCCCTGTCGAAGAAGAAGAAGAAGAAGATATCGAGATGTCAGAAAACAACAAAAGAACCACCGAGCTGAAACCAGCCTTACCCGCCGACTTTTCAGGAGATACCACTGATGCTCAGCAATGAATGCTAGCTATGTTGGTGTACTTCATTATCAATGAAGGGATGTATAGGAACAATGACAAAGCGATGATCTTGACCTGCCTTAACAAGATGAGCAAAGGCAGAGGGGCAGTATTTGCCAAATCATACTATAAGAAGCTGCAAGGATTGCAAGCCGGAACTGGGGTAATGTGGGACTAGTTCACTGAGGATTTCTCCAGCTTGTTTGTGCCGACTGGAGAAAAAGAGAGATCTAGGAACAATCTCTACGACATGCAACAATCACAGTATCACAACGATAAAGAAACTGGTCTAACTCCAAGAGAGAAGAGAGGCGACTTTGATACTTTTATAGTGAGCTTCGAGCTGGCTGTGGGCCAAGCTGAAATGGATATAGGACATGATGACATCCTTATAGATGTCCTCCAACAAGGAGTGGACTACAAACTGGCCAATATGATGGCTATGATCAATCTCCAGCCAACGAAATGGAAGGATTGGATCAAGAAAGTGCAGGTGTTCAATGAGAACATTTTGAGGTTGCAGAAGCTGAGAGAAAGGAGGAACTACATTCCCCTTCCTGGAAGAGGATCTTCCTGCTCCACCAGAGACCCTAATACGATGGATGTCGACACTATTCAACTTACTCCGGTAGAACAAGCAACTCACATGAGGAATAACCAATGCTTCGTGTGCCACCAGGTCAGTTGTCAATTTTCCAACCATCCTCGCACTGGAGGAGGGAGGAAATCCCCTAACTCTGGGCCTCGACCCAAACCACAGGCAGTCAAAGTGGTAGAAGTCATTGAAGATGACCTCTCCAAATTCCTCAAAGGATCTGAACTCCCTAGAGAGAAACTTCTCCACATTCTCAAAGTATGCACCTTGGCCGAAGAAGAAGAAGTCTGGAAGTTAACCACTCTGGAGGGTTTTTGATAGGGAAAAGAAGGTCAATGGCTCCTTTTCCCTCCCCAGTAATCATCACTCCTGTATTTGTATCTGGACCAAACTCTAGAGCAATCAAAATCCCCATTCACCTTATGGACGACGAGAAAACCATTGAAGCCACAGCGCTTATCGACAGCAGAGCAACAGGATGCTTCATTAGTAAATTCCTGGTACTGCAGTATGGGTTGAAGACTCAATGCCTATGACATCCGATCTTAGCCCACAACGTAGATGGAACCCAAAACAAAAACGGAACCATACGATCGACTGTGACTCTTTTCCTTCAAATCAGGAAACAAAAAGAGAAAACCAGGTTTATGGTGATAGATTGTGGAAATGAGAAAACCATCTTAGGGATGACGTGGTTGTGAGTTGTCAACCCCAAGATCGATTGGGTAGAAGGGAGGATTTCTATCCCTGAATCCAAAAACAATGTAGGAGATCCCAACGATCAGCGATACCTGATCCGTTACTTGGAACAACGAGAAACCATAGCACATACCACCATCTCTACTGAGTTGGCACAAAAAATGGCTAAGGATACCATCCAACTCCCTTCCCAGTATCAAGAATATGTAGATGTCTTTGGAGAACCTGTGGAAGGAGAATTACCACCTTCACGCTCCTATAACCACGCCATCGAACTTGACGACTCATTTGTGTCAAAAGTAGCAAAAGCTTACCCACTAAACCTGAAGGAACTCCAAGCTTGTAAGGATTTTATAACTGAACATTTGAAGTCTGGAAAAATCAAGCCCTTAAAATCTCCTCAAGCCTCACCATTCTTTTTTGTTCAAAAAAAAGATGGAGGACTATGCCCCTGCCAGGACTACAGATATCTCAATGAGCACACCATCAAGAATACCTATCCTCTTCCCCTAATCCCGGACCTTATCGATAAATTGAAGAATGCTACTCTCTTCTCCAAATTTGATGTCTGATGGGAGTATAACAATGTGCTTATAGAACCAAAAGACACCTGGAAAGCGGCGTTCATCACTCTACTGGGATTATTTGAACCATTGGTAATGTTCTTCGGGATGAGCAATTCTCCCCCAATGTTTCAAGCCATGATGAATGATATTTTCGGAGATATGATCACTGAAGGATGGCTAGAAATCTACATGGATGACCTCATCATACATACAGATAACGACCCCAAAGAACACCATCAAAGAACAATCCGTGTTTTACAACAAATAAGGAAACATAAGCTCTTTCTCAAGCTTTCCAAATGCTCATTCAATGTTATGGAGGTAGAATACCTAGGGTTGATTATATGACCAGGACAAATCACTCTCGACCCAGTCAAACTTGAAGCCATTCACAAGTGGTCCCTGCCTACTTCTGTTAAAGCAGTCTGATCATTCATTGGGTTCTGCAACTTCTACTGAAAGTTTATACCAAACTTTTCTAGGATCAGCCGCCCTCTCCATGATCTAACCAAGAAGACGACAACCTGGAACTGGACCTCCGACTGCCAGAAAGCTTTTGAAATGTTACAGCAAGCATTCCTTACAAAGCTGGTGCTTCATCTTCCCAAAACAGAGAAACCCTTCTGGGTTATGATGGATGCCTCCCTCACGGCCTGTGGCGGAGTGTTGATGCAGAAAGATAATAACAGTGATCTTCATCCCTGCACATACTTTTCAAAGACATTCTCTCCGGAAGAGCAAAACTACAACATCTATGACCGAGAACTACTTGCTGTTATTCATGTACTTGAGGACTGGTGACAATACCTTACGGGAACTGAGCACCCTGTCATCATACTCACAGACCACAAAAATCTCGCATACTTTAAGCAGTCACATAAACTATCACGACAACAGGCCCGATGGATGTTATTCTTCCAGGACTTTGACCTTCAGTTTCAACACACTCCAGGGACTCAAATGGGACCAGCCGACGCCCTTTCCAGATGAGCTGAAGTAGATGTCTCCCATGATAATCAGGATGTCATTCTCATTCCTGAAGACCATTTTATCCAGATTATCGATACTGCTCTCCAGGATAAGATTGCCCAATCTTCCCCATCTGACCTCCTTGTGCTCTCTGCGTTGAAAGCCCTTCGAGAGGGATCCCCACTGTTTCCATGAACTCTTCACTCAGACTGGCGATATGATGACAACCTCCTCTATTTCAGGAACAGACTTTACGTGCCGGAAAATGCACGTCACAATTTAGTATATTCAATACACATTTCTGCAGCCAGCACACATGCTAGGATCTTCCATTTACAGAAGCTCCTCCAATGAGACTATTGGTGGCCCGGACTGAGCACCTATGTTCGCCGTTTCATTGCTGGCTGTGCTATTTGCCAAGCGAACAAAATGATTACTCATCCCACCATCCCCCCCTCTGTTCCCCTTAGTAATGCCACTCGCCTGTTCCAGTTCATTTCTATGGATTTAATAACTGCTTTGCCCCCCTCCCAAGGATATGACACTGTCCTGGTTGTGGTCAACCAAGGGCTTACAAAGGGGGTAATTTTCTCTCCTTGCCAATCTGACATCAATGCAAAGGGTGTAGCTCAACTTTTTTTCAAAAATATCTTCCCACAATTCAGCCTTCACAACAAATGCACCTCCGATAGAGGTCCTCAATTCACCTCAGCATTCGCTCAAGAATTAGCCCGTCTCCTGGAATATGATGTAGCACTATCCACAGCCTACCACCCTCAAACTGACAGAGAAACTGAGCAGGTCAACCAGGAACTGGAGACCTATTTCCACATCTTCTGCCAAGGAAATCCCAGGATCTGGATGGAACTTCTTCCTATGGCAGAATTCGTACATAACTCCACAACACATTCAGTAACAAAGCAATCTCTGTTCTCACTAATGATGGGCTATAAACCTCGTGCCTACCCTTCCCTAGGAAAAACTTTCCTCCCTGCATTGGAACAAAGACTTACCGTTTTGGAAAAAGTCCGAACTGAAGCGCAGCATGCCCATCAAATTGCACAGCAAACCATGAAAGAACAGATCAGAACCAAGTTCTGCCCCTGAAAACACAGAGACAAGGTGTGGTTAGATAACAAGAACCTAAAACTGCACTACCTGTCCAAAAAACTTGCGCCCAAACAGGAAGGACCCTTCGAGATTGAACAGGTTGTTACTCCTGTCACCTACAAACTTCGTTTTCCCTCCACTTGGTGAATTCACCCTGTATCCCATGTGAGCCTCTTGCATCCCTACAAAGAGACCAATGAGTTCAGACCAAACTTTATCAATCCACCACCTGACGTAATTGATGGGGAGGAACAGTATGAAATCGATCAGATCCTTTTTCACAAAGGCACCAGAACACGAAGGCAGTACTTGATCTGTTGGAAGGGTTACTCATCTGCAGAAAACACCTGGGAACCGGAATGGAACTTGACAGATTCCCAAGTACTACTTTTGGAATATAAAGCTGCGCATTCCCAAGCTTTCCCCTCAGCTGGACGATGAAGAAACTAACATGAGCTCACTGTAATGTAGCTACAAAATGTTCTCCCTCTCTGATTTGGCCTTCACCCTTCTCTCCTTTTACTTTGCTTTTATCTTTCTTCCTCTTTTTCTAGTTTCTTTTTGCATCTGGGATACCCATAGGTGCATCCTCAACAGAAGAAACACCGTACAATATGGGATATCCCTCAGACCTCACCACACCCCACCATCCACTGTCCTAGATCCTTGAGGGACAGACGTATCTATGGTCAATGGAACTCCCATCCTGACTCCTGTGGAACCAGAGCCTGGCTGGTCTCTGAGTTTCACGTTGTCCTTTCCGACCGAGGACACTATGAATGGCGGTTGGGACAATCCCGAACCGTGGTGATCTATTCCCCACACCAGTTTTCCCTTTTCTTTTTCATCCTTCCCCCTTCTCTACCTTTCATGGGCCAGCTGGAAGAGACCAGCTGGAGCTTCTCAAACATTTGTGGCCTTCTTCACTTGTATTTTCCCTGGACCCTCAGGTCCCTACCGGGTTGCCTGTTTCCATACCCTGATTTCTTTGAACCCAGGTTTCTTTTGGCATCACCTTCAGGGAATAAGCTCTGTGCCATCCAGAATTTCTATGGCTGTTACAAATGAGGTACCCGCCCTAGAGCAGCAGTGGTTCGATATGCTTTCCTATCATTCTTTCTTTCATGTTCCCTATGCTGACGACTTATTGCATGTACTTGAGGGATGTCCCTTTGATGGGATCAATAACCTTCCTTACCTGGTCTTCTCTTCCTCTATAACTGGGC
>JBBPLU010000734.1:0-11323 GCA_038089935.1 Boletellus emodensis | reverse complement strand
CGCACATGCGCTCAGGTGTGATGGTCAAATTAGATTTCATGTGTTGTTGTTCAGCTCATCAAGACTCCCGTCTACAAGCTAAAAACTGCCAAAACTGCCACTACGGTCCCGGTCGTCATCATGGCAACGAGAGAGCTGGGGGTGACATTGTGCGAGTCAAGATGGCAGGCTACCGAATATGTTACAACGCATGCACGGACACTCTGACTATGAGGCGATGAAGTACTCACCGGAGGAGGCTCCACGAGCTGTGCACGACGGTGCCCAAAACAGCGCTGATGGCGGCATGCCAACACGACAAGGACACGAGGAACGTACCCAAGAAGCTGACGAACACGTCAGTACACGACCACGAACGCCCAGAGCCTAGGATGACGAGGTACTAGCAGGTCAAATGACGCTGCAGATGTGACGGGCGACGTGGTACGTCGTCCGGATGCGCCTCCAGAGCCACCCGATGTGACTCAGGACGAGCGCGAGGATAGGCAAACAGGTCGTAGCGGAGGTGTCGAGGTTGAAGAGGGAGGCCGAGGGCACAGGCGAGAACGGAGGCATTGAGTGTCGACCAGCGGAGCCTACGGAACCCCCAGATGGTCTGAAGAATGCACACGGGTTGAGCCAGCTGGCGAGACCGCCAGCGATGTCGAAGTCGAACCAAGCAGGAGTGTCACATATGAGCGCGCAGACATGGGAGTCGACGAGGGCGTCGGAGGGGGGTTCCTGAAGGTCCAGTTTGAGGGGGAGTGGCTGGAACCACAGCGTGTGGAGTCGGACAAGGTGGAGAGGGCAAGCGCGAGCGACCAATGACGGGAGCTGACAAACGTGATCAGCATCATCAACAGGATGACGACGATCTACCTGACAACCCCCCATTACCACTAGCACCACCTGAACCACCTAACGAAGTCGCGAACCAAGAGAACATGCCCCCGAGCGTCAAGTCGAGCCGAACAAGATGGAACGCGACGGCAACGTACCTGAGAGCCCCCACAATGTCCCAGGAGGTCCAGAGGTCGACACGAACGAGCACGGCAGCATAACGAACATGTTTTTTTTTGGGATCCTCGTTTCTTGTCCTGTAGGGCATCACGCCCAAATTTGCCAGACATTTACATCCACGTGGTAAAGTAAGGCTGCTGCTAAGTAGGTGGTTCTCGGGTCGCATTGGCATAGTGGGAAGCCCTTTGGGCAGTGGGTACATATGGTGGAGCGGTATAAGGCAGGCATAAGTGTGGGAGGGTACATGCTCGTGGTGGATGGATGCGAGAAAGTTTAAGCCGGGGTGGTCTGAGGGTGGCTGTTTACGCCACTGAGCCTGGGTGCGTCACCCCAGCGCGAGGCTGGTTGGGCGGAATGATGTGGTGGTGCTGGGTGGACGGCGCGTGCATGGCGTCAACGAACGTGTTGCATCGAGTAGGGCCAGGGAATCGTTGGGGCTAGGTCAAATCAGTTGGTCGAGGCACGTGACTAAATCAGCGAGGTGGGCGTCGTTTCTTCACTCCGGCCACCTCGCAGCAGTAGTCGTACTCCGTCTTCGCTGCAGTCTCTTTGCTCGCGCCCACCCTCCACCGGACAATCCCCCGAAGCCCTGTCTCCTCCTTGTCCGTTGCACGTCTCTTACCCTGGACCTTCGCGATGCTCTCTAGACCTCGTGTCCCTTATCCCATAGACACCACACCATGTACACAGTCGAGCCTCACGTCTAGATCTCACCCATCAGATCTGTTTCCGATGAGCGCGCCGCAGCGATCGACATACATGGAAACTAAATCTAAGTGTGCGCTTTCTGTAAAGTGGCGGCTCGTATAAAGATTGCGCTCTCATAAAAGTGTTGCGTGCTCATATATACAAGGTTAGATGTACAGAATATTTGTGCAATCTGACCCTCATACATCAGGGACTCTCGCCCGCCTTTGGACGCTACTTGTTTGATGGCGGACAGACAGATTGCGTCTGCTTACCTCTAGCGCCGATCCTGCGACCCAATTCGTCCCGTCGCGACCAGGGTTGGAAACCCGCCCCAGTGTTACAGTACTTGAAACAGCAGGTCCATGCGGCCCCGAACCACTCCGCAACGTGATACGGCCCGGGTCACGTTGTCCCCTGTCGAGGACGGCTTGGCAGGGGTCTGAGACGTTGCCTCTGGGCGGCTCCCTCGCCCAAACATCCGTTCGAGACGGCTGATAGGCCTGTTTGTGTTGCATCATAGAGAGGAGAAGGTCAATGACGCGTGCGACGGACGGAAGACAGCGTCATGCAAGCCGGCCTAGCCAGGCCGACACATGCAGCACAGAGCCGGTCTTGGGACAGACAGTGGCAGATAACGACGAGACCCCGACGCGCGCACGGAAAACGGTGGCCCGCAGGGGCGCCAAGTGCGGTACCAGCGTGGGGAACCCGTGTTTTCTAGAGTGCTCCTAGTCATGCAATATTGATTCAGAATCTGTGCAGCCACTCTTCCAAGACAGCACGGGGTGAGGCCGTTGATTGGAACACCGTTCCCAGGTGCAGCGTTGTCGACGTGTTGGTAAGCGCATTGTGTTGACATATCGTGGGGCAGCCAATGACGGGACATGTCCACTTGCAGGGCTGTGTCTATCATGACGCGGACACTATTGCTCTCGGGCCAAGGTTGAGCCTCTCCGGCAATCTGGCCCGACTCTGGTGATCCCAACGACATGGCGAGCCCACGAACTCGACCTGCACCCTGAGCTTCGACGGCATCATGCCCTTCCTTGGGGTCTCTTCGGCCCGGTCGTGGTCGCGCCCTGCTCCACCCATGCATGGGACATGGTAACCATCCACAGTGAGAGTGCTTACACCGCACAAACTTATACAGAATGGACACTCCGGGGTGCTCGCTCGAAACATCCTCCCTGCAGTTCTCCTAACATCCACCGTGCACCACTCTCTTGCGATCTAATGTCTGGCGGCATTCTTTCGAGCGTGTCTCTCACACCACACCCTGTGCCCAATACGGAAGAGAAAATCATTTATGTACCCTTCCCGTTCCCTTTCTATCTGCGCGCATCGTTCATTTCTGATAGGTCCAGTTCGAAAACGGAGATCGACGAAATCCTCAGAACTATCCTCTCTTCAAAAAGTGGGCCATCACTCTGACTGCCTGTTACTTTGCTGGATCGACAGGTAGTTTGACTGTGCTTCGCGGTACTTCACGACGTGCGCTTACAGTGTTCCTCAGCCGCAGCTGGGTCCGCGTTTGCAATCAGCACTCCATCCTTGAAACAAGATTTACATTGCACTCAGCTTCAGGCGGCACTCGGACTCGGTATCTATATCGTAGGGTCCGGGGTTACTCCTCTGGTCACCTCGTCATTCAGCGAGGTTTGCTATCATCCCACCTTTTTTATCTGCTCCCTCATGTCCATGTAGGAAATCGGTAGAAGGCCAATGTACATTGTTTCAGCGGTCATGTTTGCCTCCACTCAGCTCATGGTTTCATTGTGAGGATTATATTCACTCACGATCATCTACACTGTTCACGCACTCGCGCACAGGGCGCCAAACATGGCCGTGGTACTAGCAGGACGAGCCCTCTGCGGAATTTTTGGGTCTACAGGAGGATACTTGGGCGGGGGCAGTATTGCGGATATATGGAAGCCACAGGAGTGAGTGCCGATGGACCATGTCTCTTTGTGATTTTCACCCTGTGCAGGCGTGGCCTGCCGATGTCATTCTTCGCCTTTGCAGTGGTTTTCGGGCTCGGGCTCGGTTCAGTGATCGGAGGTGTGGTCCAATCCACTCTTGGCTGGCGATGGGTCCAATGGATCCACATCATGTAAGGAAATTCGCGTCTTTCGTCTCATCAGCCTGGAGACACTCTATACAGGTCTTCGTGTGTTTTAATCGTCATCGTCTTGGTGATGGGCGAAACGCGTTCCTCCATCATCCTCATTCAGATCGCACGGGCCCGACGCAAACTCACCGGGAGCAATGTATACAAAGCCAAGGAAGAGATCGATAAGGAGAGTCTTTGGAGCCTTATCAAGACGTCTTGTACTCGCCCATTATGTGCGTCGTCCAGGTTCTTTGATACATAACGCTCATCTTTGTGATGATAACAGATTTCTTGCTTACTGAGCCTATCGTGCAGAGCATCAGCGTGAATTTCCTATTGGTGTTACGTACTGCCCCTGTGGACTGATATGCTTGGTCATAGATATGGTGTGGTTTCGTTTGGGGTGTCATATACTGCCTCCTCGAGTGCGTAACCCGTGCACGCCATCCAGGTCTTCATCCGCTCACTGGCCACTAGAGCAGTCACTCCCATGTTTGAAACTGTTTATGGTTTCGACGTCCAGCAGACTGGATATGTATACATAACATCATGGTGAGTCGCGTCCCTGTCGCCTTCGAATCGATATCCATGTTACGAAAGCATCGGCGCCGTGATCGGATTATCTGCCAACCTGTATCAAGATAAGCTCTACAGGTAAGGATTTGTCTGTCTTTCAAGCGTGACTACATGGGATCCGATGTCGTCAGGAGACATTACGCCCGGAGGCAACAAGAAGCACGACTGTATATCGTATGCGTTGCTGCGCTGTGCCTTCCCGTCGGCATGTTCGTCTTTGCTTGGACGGCGTCGCCAAACATTCACTGGATGGCCCCGATCGTTGGACTGACGGTCGGTTTTCGTCGTTCACCCCTTTGCGTTCGTCCCTCATTATTCCTGAAGGTGTTCATGAGCGGGGTCATGGTCATCTATCAAGTGGCATTCCTGTACCTCGCGGACTGGTACGTCCGTCCAGACCCGGTCGCCATGTTTCCTCATCGAAGCATCGATCAGCTACAACACGTACGCGTCCTCTGCGCAAGCTGGACAGTCCTTATTCCGTACGTCTGCATCTCCATATCCGCCCGCTCCACAAACGTCGCCGTTCTAAAACACTCTATCTTTTGGCCCCTGACAGGAAACACGATGGCGTTGGTGTTCCCGCTCTTTACGCAACGCATGTTCGCCGTGTTGACCTACAGATGGGCGCTCACGCTCTTTGCGACACTCTCGCTCGTGATGGCCCCTACGCCGTTTGTACGTCGCGTTTCCCCCCCTCGGTCGCTCTTTCTGTGTTTTTGTTGAGCAAACGTTGACGTGCATACTTGGTCTTTTTTTTTTTTTGCGCTGGTTGCGGATGCGGGATGTAGGTTCTGTTCTTTTACGGATTCAAGATACGCGCGCGCAGCATCGCTTCTCGAAAAATCCTAGAGGCAGCGGACGAGGTAGAAACGTCGCACCCCACTTCTGAGTCCCTGCCATCGCCGCCGTCGCGACACCCAGAATCAGACAATGTGTAAAAATAAAAAAGGTCGAGACTGTCGTTCGCTCGACAGCACACCACGCGGCGTGCTTGGGCGAGGGGTTTAGTCGGACTGGGCTGCACATTCGGGGGTGGGCACAATTGGGCATACGTTTGTACTAGCACTACTGGCTGCAGGGTTGGCTGTATTTCCTTCTCCAGTCAGAGCATTGCCGTGCGAGTAAACTCCTTGGCATCAGTGCCGGCTCAATACGGCGCGCAGGACCCACCAGCCCTCCGGGGGCAAGTAAGCGAAGCGACCTCCCCACCTCAGACTATCCGGACGACAGTGAGATCACGTCGTCCTCCAATTTCCGTTTGCTCGTCCCTTTCCAAGGACCCTTTGTGTCTGGCGGGCTCACCCTCCGCTTCTTGGACGTTCCCATCGAGGAGCGCAGCGAGTACTCCCAGTCCAAGACCCCACCTTGATCTTCATCCTCGTCCATATCCCCGTCCGACAGCAGCGCCCGGTCGACCAAGCGCATCGCGTGCGTAAAATCCTCGCCCGCCGCATCATCGTCCTCCGCGTCTTCGTCCATCTCCTCGTCCCCATCCCCTCCGTCCTCGTCGTCCTCACCCTCCTCCGACCCCTCGACGCGCTCGTTCGGTCGCCTCCGCCTCGCGGGTGCCTTCCTCTCCTTCTCCCCCCGCGTGCGCGGCAGCGAGGTCGGCCCCGCCCGCACGTGCGCATCCAGCGTCTCGATCTCAGGCTGCTTGGCCTTCCGATCGCGCTTCCGACCCCCCGCGACGCCCTCTTCCCCCTTCGCCCCCACCGCGCGACGATGCTGTCTAAACGTGCAGTGGATCCGCGGGGCTTTTCCCGCCAACACGTCCGCGCGCGTCAGTCGGGTGAGCCGGAGGGCGAGCTCGCCCGGCACGACGTACACGTTCACGCTGTACGACGTGGACGAGAACGCCTCGGCGAGGTACCGTGAGACGAGCAGGTGCACGATGAGCATCTCCGTGTCCTGGATTTGAAAATAAACGGCGTTCCCCCCGCGCCGCCATCAACGTCCACATCAGTATGGAACAGGGTGGGCAGTAGGTGAAAGGGGTGGGAAAGTCGAGTAAACACGTAAAGAATGAGTCGGCGTCCGTCCGAACGCGTTTCATGATCGACCACATGTCCCGAACAGGTCCGAAAATGTTCGCCAGAGAATTTTTATAAAAAGAAAAACACGAGATGAGGAAGGGCGATAGCGATGTGATGTAGTGACGTTACCTCTTTCGAGAGCGCGACTTTTCCCCCAGCGATCGCGTCATAGTCCAGCTGGACCTTTTCCGTGTTCGTCGTCCTCCGCTTGTTTCCAGCTGCTGCGAACGTGCCCCTGTTTGTGCCTCTCGCCAGATCGCCTAACAATGCGACCGTTTGCCTTCCCCCCTCCGAGTCAACAACCTGGATGATCTTGAGGATCTGCCACGCCTCGAGGGTGACATCTTTGTGGACCATTGCGTCCGCAGGACGTGTGCAATTGTCACAATGACCACATCTGTCCATCGCACCCGATTCTTCAGTCGCCCATGAGGCTACGGAGAGGTCAGAGGAGGCGGAGAAGTATCTGAAATAGGAATCAGGATTCGTTCAAAACACGATCAAAACACGCCCGATGCGTGTATATGTGAGAAGACACACTTGGCGAACAAGATCTTGCGACACTCCTGCATTTCTTGCGCGAAACGTAACATGTCATGTACTGCGTCGCGAACAGGTTAATGACCATGGGAAGGTGGCAGAAAAAGAAGTGAGGTGATACCCACACTTTGCCTGTCCGTCTGTGTCCGAACACGTTATGGAAGCCTGGCGCGTGGCATCTTGGGGTCTGTAGTAGAGAACGCAGTCTGCATCCCCACCGTCTCTTCCTGCTCTTCCTGACTCTTGGTAATAGCCATCCAGGGATTTCTGATAAATTAGGCGTTACCTTGGGCGCCGCAGGCAACAAAGCTAAGGGACCGGGGGGAGAGCTTACAGAGATCTGTGTTCGGCTAGACTCAACGACCACTGAAGAACGGAGATGATCTTACCGTATGATGCAACACGAAGCGTACGTTCCCTTTGTCAATCCCCAGCCCAAATGCTGTTGAAGAGGTTCGTCTCGCATGGCTTTGGGTAATACAATGGACAGATGGCTTACCAATCGTCGCGCAAACAACCTGGACAGCACCCTCCCGCCATCGTCTGTGGAGATCCTCCTTGTGAGAATCAGGCACGTCCGCGTGATACACTCCGGTTCTGATTTGACCCTTACTCTCTTCTCGCAAGCTAGTCGCGACAGTCTCCGCGTCCTATTACTTATTGGAGCAAACGATTGCGGACACACGGGCGAGATGACCATACCTTTTTTGAAAGACAGTAAATGATCCCACTATTATCCTTGTGCTTCTGCAAGATGTACTCTACCATGGTTGAGAACATTTCCTTAGAAGATGAGGGTTTGGGGACTACTGCATAGTGTAAATTCTTCCTGTAAAGTGGGGCGGAAAAATATGCTGTCCCGTCGCGAGGAGCGGCTGAACAAACGGGTGAATACCGTGGATATATCTATATTCATCGAGCGCGTGCCTTTCCCGTCCACAACTGGCTTCATGTGGAGGATTTTGAGGATATCTTGAAGGACCCTCGGCGGACACGTGGCGGACAAACCGAGGATGGGTACGTGAGGGAAGAACTGCCGTAGGACACCCAACTTTTTGTAGTCGGGCCTAGTGAGTGTCAGATCAATACATTGATTCTTTTTGAATTTGGACGCGCATACCTGAAATCATGGCCAAGCTGGGAAACGCAGTGTGCCTCATCAACAACAATGCGAGCTAGACAGTCCCAGTTAGCCCGAAATCTCGTTTTTGTGAGCGAAAGAGATACCTAGCTTTCCACCTTCAGCTAGCTTTCGTAAGAGTGACATGAAGCCTTTGCTTTTCGCGATTTTCTCCGGCTATAAAGGAGTTGTGGCTCTTACCCGACCAAAGACGAAAGACGTACGGTAACATAGCACAACTTTATCTCCTTCTGCTGTGCCCCTCCGCGTGAAGCAGCCATTGCAGTTAATCTCTGCTGTATTTCAGTCGCTCGTGCCCTGGAAGTCCCGCCAGTCAACATCACAGCGTCAACTTTCAAGGTGCTTGTAAGCGGAATGGCTGTACAACAGATATTAGTTTACCTCCGGCTTCGTTGAGGTGCATAATTTGGTCTGTTATCAATGAGATGAGCGGCGAGATAACCAGAGTGCAGCCCGGCATTAGCAAGGCTGGGAGCTGATACGTCAACGATTTACCGCCGCCTCTCGAAATAAATAAATAAACAAATTCAAGGCCAAGACGACTTGGAGCGTCGATGGCAAAGCGACAAACCTGTTGGCATCACGCAAACGATATCACGACCGTCCACGTTCGCGTTGCAAACTCTATGCCTTTTCAACGTCTGCAGAAGCGAGTGTAAAGCTCACGACACTCACCCCTTCTGACAGAGCCGAAAACTGGATATGCCAAAGACTTCCTTCATGGTCCTCTGTAGCTGCGGACCCCAGTCAAACTCCGTGGTATAATCAATGGTAAAGTTCGCTTTAGCTTTGCCCTTCCCATTGACGGTCGAGTTTCCATCGGGTTGTGCGCCTGGTATCGCCTTGTTCTGTTGCATTAATCCCTGCTTCTCTTCCAGTAGCGTTTGACGTAGGGCCTTTAGGTTCTCTATCTGTTCGTCTACTCCCTTAATCTCAGATTCGAGAGCGCATAAACGGGCATTTATGTCATGTTTGCGAAGATGGCACTCCTGGCCTGATTCGTTTGGGGGCTTCATGACATCCGACTCTTTACAGAATTCATACCGAGACATATCGAGGATGGCTTGCATCTAATGTCGAGGTTCAATTGTGTCATCATGATGTCGGTGGCGATTGGAGCGCGTGATGATGCACTGATGAGTACTCACCTGCTCTGAAGCAACATAATCAGATTCATACCCGTCCAACATGTACGCAAAGTGCGGTCGGTCTGGTCCTGAGCAAGAAATGGCTGATGGCCGTGTTTCGCCGCTTTCGTATTCCACGTGCCAGAATGACGCGACGCATCTCGGTGTGTGGGAACGTTTGAGCACGAAGACAACAGCCAGGTAAATTCGTTCCTAATGCGTACTACGTTCAGTACTGTCTCAATCTAGGTGGAGATTTCCAGTTCGAAAAGTCCAGACGGTACGGGTCTTTCGAATCGTTTTCAACGTTCTTCGAGTTCCGGCTTCAGGTACACGTTCATCGGTCCGTATTTCTTTGCATCAAGCGGCCTGTCAACTGACGTTTCGAAAGGCTTGGATTCAGGTGAAACTTGTTCCCAGGCGTCGTTCCCCGGCGAATCCCCATCAGCCATACCACGTGGCTCTCTTGCGTCCATCGCGATAAGACCGAGGCATAATAGCCGCCTTTCTGAGGAGCCTGGGCACCCCCTATGTCCCTCGTCTTTTATGGAGAATATCACCGAACAAACACGTGAGTCGCTTCGTAGCGGGTTTCGGACTCCATTCGTCTCATCAACACAAAGTAACTACTGTTGCCCATTGGAAGCAGTGGCTTATTTCGCGAGCTCAGCCTCATCAATCAAACCCGTCACATCACGAATATCATCTCCTTTCTACGCCCGCAGAACCGTCTTCCCAAATCAAAGAATTAGAAGAACCTAGTGGTCCGTTGTCTCTCGAGAATGAGCCCACCTCGACGAAACAAGAACGCCCCTCGATCGTGTTTGACTCTCCTGCCTCGTTCGTCAGAAGTATATGTGTACGTTTTGCTAGTCTCTGGACGCCGTCTTTTGCGTATGCATTTCTTGGCGGGCAACTGTTGAGCCTCTCTGTCACATGTTTATCGGTCACGACGACCGAGTTGGTTCAGCGGCATTGGATATTACCTGTTACGCAGAATTTCTTTTCGTGAGTTGCACATCCTCTGCAACCTCTGCACCATTTTGACGGCATCATAGTTATCTCTCCATCTTCGTCATATTTACGCCTTACACCATCCATAGATGTGAGTACCTACGCCCGAGCTGCTCCATGCTCACCCATTTCTATAGACGGACTCGACGGTTGGAGAAAGGTCTTGATACGAGACGGATGGAAGTGTAGGTCATCTAGTTATATGATTTTCTTCTGTTTCAACACCCTTGGTTATAGACTTTCTCCTAGCCTTTGGTGATGCACAAGGAAACTTTCTTGCAGTGAAGGTCAGTAGTATGAATCCCACGTTTCCAAGTGCCCTGAGAATATATATTTCCAAGGCATATGGTTACACCGACCTCCTGTCGTGCATGCTTCTTGATGCGTAAGATACTTGTTCTGATCAAGTGCCGCTCTAACCTCTTGTAGGTGGGCCATTCCAGTGTGTCTATTTACTAGCTGGATATACATGAGAACAAAATACCACTGGACACAAGTATTGGTAGGTCCCAGTCCGCTTTTGCTTGACACAATCCCACGTCGATTCCATTCTCTAGGGTGTTGCCATCTCTATTGGTGGTCTGGCCCTCCTGGTCGTGTCCGATCTAGTCACTGGTAAAGAAGGACGTGCCGAGAACCGTGCAATGGGAGATGCCTTGATGATAGTAGCTGCCACGATCTTTGGCGTTTGTGCGTACTCGGACGTACACATTGCGGAGTCGAGGCTCATGCTTGGTCCAGCAAATGCTACCGAAGAGTTTTTCGTGAGGCATTCTCCCCTTTACGAGGTGTGTGTCTCTTTCCGCATTTCCGCAATCCTATTGCATGAAACCTAGGTCGTTGGACAACTTGGCATGTGGGGCACCGTCGTGAGTGGCATCCAAGCATGCCTTTTGGAGCGCGATTTGGTAGCAGCTGCGCCGTGGAACGGTGTGACAGGTGGGTAGATCCAACCTGCCGCTTCGTTTTACTAACCTGACCTGATTATAGTTGGACTCTTGGCTCTGTATACATTGTGTAGGCTCTCTTGTAGGCGCAAGCGGTAGAAACTGACGAGGCAACAGGCTTGTCTACGTTCTTTTCCCTGGCA
>JBBPLU010000733.1:0-11335 GCA_038089935.1 Boletellus emodensis | reverse complement strand
GGCCCTGGGCTGGAGCAACGCAAACATTATCTGAAGGGAATAGGCGCTTATGAGCTCAATCACCTAGGTTGGCTGAATCGCCAGCGAACGGCGATACGCAGTGGACTTGAGCAGGCATTCGCTAGGTAAGCTCTTCACAAGTATCCATCCAAAAGTTTTAACCGAGCTTGTGGTTGCAGGAATGCGGACGAAAACATCAAGAATGCGTACCGTTGGTTAACAGAACGTTACAAAGAGGGTGATCAAATCTACTTGTTTGGTGTGTCCAGTATCCGGTCTGCTCTAGCAGAGGCGATATTGAATATGTCTCTAGGGTTCTCTAGAGGCGGGTTTCAAGTGCGGGCACTCGCTAGTATGATTCACGAGGCATGCACGCGAACTATTTGTCATATCGACGATGATTGATGGCTTCACTTTCGTCATAGGTCGGTCTGGTGAGGGAAAAGGAGGAAATCGAATCGTCAGTGTCCCTGCCTTCATTTTGCCAAAGTTACCTGCCTCACGAGTATACCGCAACAGAGCCTATAATTGCTACCAAGCCATCGATCCCTATAACCCAGAGACGCGAAAACAGGCAATACAATTCAAGAAGATGCACTGTCGGCGGGGTGTAAGAATCCATTTCGTGGGAGTCTGGTGTGTTGAGTACCTTTATCGTCTCTTGCTTGAGACCCTAAGCGATTTTTGACCAGGGATACAGTATCTTCTTTGGGTTTCATCAAGAAGGATGTGCATGTCACCGCCTCTGCATCGGTGACGAACGCATGCCATTTCAGACATGCACTCGCTCTCGACGAATGCCGAGTCAAGTTCATGCCGGAATACTTTTTGGAGATGAATGCCCATCGTAGCAGCGTAAGAAGTCCCAGACCTGCCGTCGGGGATATTAAAGAAGTTTGGTTCGCTGGGTTCCATGCCGATGTGTATGTTATATCTCAATTTATGGAATGGCTCAATTGATCCACTCTTATTCAGTGGGGGGACTGAACGGCAATCAGATAATCCAATCCCTGCGTACTTGGAGGACGAGGACATCGAGTCTCACCCTGCTCATGCTGGAAACCCACCACTTCTGTGGATGCGAAGAGAGGCTGCTGACAAGGGCTTAGTGTTCGAGCCAACAGAGTTTGCCTGGGATCCAGAGGACGTCGATTTCGGTACAAGGGATTCGCTGCCGCCTGGAAGCTTCTGGAGAGTTTTCGAGTACCTCCCTATTCGATACCAAGTATCGTTCAGCGGTCCTGGCGAACACAAGTACAGGTAATATCATTGTGGTGGATTCAAATTTCTGACTGATTGATCACCACTTACAGGTGGCACTTGTCTCGTCCACGTTCGATCATTCCGGGACAGCAAATCCACAACTCCATTTTGTCTGGTTATATGTATACTCCTCGGGCTACTCTAAGGAACAATGTTTGCATTCCAGCTGTGAATCAGAATTCCCCAGAAGGACTATGGACAGCCGGACTTTCTGACGAAAAAGCAGTAACGCAGCTGTTGTCATTACTACTGAGCGATCGACGCAAGACGCTGGAATGTCTCGGGAAGGTGTTGTTCCTTCTTGATTCCAGTACGTTCCACCCTTTGTCAACTGAACAATTGCATATACTCAACGCATCTAATTCATGAAGAGTTAGGTAGTGGACAGATTCGATCAGTATCCCGACCGCCATGGCCCGAGGAAGATATTCGCGGGCTGTCAGACTTTCCCAAGTTTGCGCTCACTGTCGTTTACTCCGCAACTCGTAGGCCATCCTTTGTCTTCTTCCTTGAAAGGTATGCTGATCCACACGCATTCTTACAGGCAGCACTGTCTCCGGAGATCTGTTAACCAGTGCAATGGCATTTCTTCGTACTGTGTTGCCAGACCCCGATCACAGAGATTTCCACAAGACGCTCCACGTCCTGCGATTCTTGACCAGACACCAAGCGCTCCGACAACGCTTCTGTGACGATGGGGTCATTAAAGCTCTTGTGCTAGCGCTGGTCTGGACTGCGAAGGGCTCCGACAACTCATTTCCACTGATCACGCATAGCCTGTGTAACCTCATCCATGACAGTAAGTATGAATAATTGGCACTCTCTAGTGCACGTTATACTGGTAACCCTTTGCAGGCGATCTGCGTGGCCGAGTTATCGAGCAACTTAGCACTCCAGATGGAACGGAAACTACGCAGCTAATGCTCTCAGTCGCATTGCAAGACAACTGTAATTATATTATATCGTAACTTCATCGACGTACACTCCTGATGTACAATCTCCATAGCACCTACCCAGTCGGTGGCGTTACTTAAGATGATTGTGGCCCTTTCGCGACATCCTTCAGGTTTGACTGTTTACTCAACAGGCTTCTACGATGGATTGCAGGGCAAGGTTCTCGCGCTGGCAAAGAAGGGGGAAGGTCCCGTTGGCCCGACCGCCGTAGAGGCTCTGATTGCATTGAAAGCGCCACGTGAGAGCCACAGATTCGTTGGCTAGTGCTTTATCAGCTGACGAGCATCAAAAGTCACCGACATCCACACTTCCAACATCCTAGGCTACCTTTGTAATACTCTCCCTCTGTTAGATGCGGAAGGAGGCAGCACCATTTCAACCAAGAATGTGGATGTGCCCTCTGTACTTCAGCTCGACTGTGAGTGTTGCGCATCTTTTGCACCTCATTAAAATGACGACTGATGCATGTCAGACTCTGGGTCGCTTAATGAGAAAGTTGTAGGGAAACTCGTATCGATCGTCAACTCGCGCGATCCTCATGAGCGCACTGCGGCGACGTTGACGGTAGTGAAGCTCTGTGGAAGTAAGTTCTCGAGTGGCCTCGTTTCCCGGCTAACAACCAAGAGCGAATACCAGACCCGATGATTCGGAAGTCTTGCACGCAGAAGAAGGTTCTGGATACCTTCATACGCCAGCTGACAAAAAAGACGACCTCGTTGCTGGCGGCCTATGCTCTCAACAAGTGTTTGAAACACAGTGAGTGAGGTTGATCGTTCGTACTTGAGTCTGATGAACATATAATCCAGAAAGCATGTGGTCCCTCGGTGACTTCCCTCGCACGGCACAGTTCATTGTTGCCATGTTCGACAAGGGCTGGTTTGACGATGCAGTCGGCCTAGTGGAAGGCCGCCAGATCTTGCGTGGGCTCATGGCCTCTGGTAACATTGCGTGAATCTTTACTTCCAACGCTGTTTTGATGTCGCGTTGGACCCAGATGATTTAAGGCAGCACATCGATGTGCCGAGCTTACACGCTATTTTGGTGAGGAAACTCGGGCTACCAAATCCCCACGAGGCCCGCATGAGCTTGCTGCTTCTCGACATTATTGGTAGGTTTTGGTGTCTGTCTGTACTATGCCCGACCTGCTCAGATGCAGGGAAGAACCCCTGGAATTGTCACAGATCGTGGCCGAGAACGTGAGACGTTTGACTGAGAAAGACAAGAAGGTTCGAACGAAGGCTGTCAAGGTCCTTGTGCACCTAGCTCAGACGAGTGGGTGTATCTTTCGTCACGCAGCATGCAACTACTGACGTATTGGCTAGTGGCTGGTGAGAAAGCTATAAAGCTACACGTGATCGAGATAGTGAAAATGATGCTCCCGTCCGCGGACACCGTATTATCCCGTGACCAGTTACGCGGACCTGCCGCCGCACTGTACGGACTGTGCAGGAACGGTACGTTGGGAGCTGACCTGCCTTGACACATCAAGAGTAATGGTTCTGTTTGTCTACTCAATCAGAAACTCTCCGTAGGCAAATCCGGAGCTCTCCGGAATTCGGTGACTTGAAGAATCATATTCGACGCCCCACTCCCCATCCCAAAGTGGACCGAACGAACTGGTTACTAGGGAATGAACGTCTGCTTTTCGGGCTCACTGTGTTTGTTATTATCGGTGGTCTCGTAATCTACATACGTGTAATGTGGATACTCGCTTCCGTACTCCTCGATCCCTGAAATCACCAGGTTCCGCCCCATCGGAGTGCTTGTATCTATTTGGTAGCTTAGCGCATAATTGAAACGCAGCCTAACTTTACAGCTGTTTCCATAACAATATGCCTAAGCACAAAAAATACACACACACAGGCTGAGTCGGAATTTAAATCTGTCATAGAATTTGGTGAGCGTGAGTTAACTCCACTTTGGCTGGCGGACTTTCGGCAAGTTCGGCTTGCCAAGGTTTAAAGTCCGCCTGATATGTATTTCTGAAGTGATGGCATATCATAATAAAAACAGCCGTAAGTAATCTGTCCCGACCCTCGGCATTGTCGGCACAGTTGTCAATAATTTGTATGATATGATATGTACATATTCATATCCGCATTCGGAAATGGTAAAATAGTAAAAAGGTTGACGTCCACTGCTATGCTCATCGGACGCCTCTCTATTCCTGTCATTGGTCTCTTCGTGCCATTTGGACAGTTTCTACCGACTGGATCGTCTTGCGGTTCGGCATTTCAACCGAGCTTATCGTTATCATCTTGATGAACTCAAGTCCCTGATCGAGCATTTTGTGGGTTTACTAGTGTCGTTTCTTACTGCACCTTTGCCCTCTCGTCCCGCTCCCGTCTTCGTCATGATCGACAACTAGCATCTAGCACGCTCGCGATCACGAACTGCCACCAGTCTTACCGTCGGCCCACGGGTGTGCCCATGCTACCTCGCCGCCACCCGGAGGTTTCCTGCTTGGCGAAGCCTAAGTACTGGGTGAGCGAAACAGAATAACCTTCTTGTCTCTAACCAGTCGGAAAGGCGAGCTTCCCAGACGCATCGCTGGCCATCGGTCAGCCTCATGTCTTCAGGTCCCTTCTCATGTGTGGTTCTTCCGTTCCTGATGCCGGGGAAGAGTATGTCAACATTAGCAAAAGATCTGAGGTATGCCTATGTGGCAGCACTGTTCGATTAGGTCATATGTGTGCACAAATGATTAAGGAGAACGAGGACTACAGGGGAGAGCAGTCACATTGTTCACGGAGTAAGAAACTATTGATGAAGTTAACACGACGGGGCCGAAACATGCATCTATGTATCTCCACGCGTACGAGGGGATCCAGGGATGTGTTCATTCCCTAATCAGTTCACTCATGCCGCTTTACGGAGCCCCCACGTTGAATATGATTCTTCAAGTCCTTGAATTCCGGAGAATCGCGGATTTTCTCGCGCAGAGTTTCTAAGTTAGGGGATCCGACAAACAATTACTCGTAGGTCAAAGTGGGTTGGCTCCAAACGTACCGTTCTTGCATAGGTCATACACCGCAGCAGCAGGTCCGCGTAATTGGTCACGGGGTACGGGGTCCATGGATGGGCGCATCATGTTCACCATCTCGATCACGTACGGCGTTATAGCCTGCTCACCGACCTCTAGTAGATACATTAGTAGCTTCACTCTGCATAACGGCATAACGAGAGACACTTGCTTGTCTGAGCCAGTGCGGCAAGAACCTTGACACCCTTCGTTTGAACCTTCCTGTTTTTCTCCTTCAAGCGATTCACGTTGACACCCACAATCTGCTCAACAATTGGCTTCAACCCTAGTGATTCTTCCTTCTCTGGTGTATTTGAGCGAGTCATGTAAGATCCAGACATTCCCTGAAACGTACCAAGGACGTCGAGACACATCAAGCTCATGCGGACCTCATGTTGTTTTCCAACCTCGAGCTTCCTCACCAAAGTAGCACATATGCTCGACGCGTTGACATACTTCCTTAGGTCACCTGGGCCCAACACAATATCAAAGCAAGGTTTAGAATAAAGGTTCACTGAAGGTTACCAGAGGCCACGAGTCGACGTAAGATTTCGCAGCCTCCGACTTGGCCGACTGCATCGTCAAACCAGCCCTTGTCGAGCATGGCGACAACAAGCCCTGTCGCACGACGGAAATCGCCAGTCGACCACATGTCCCCTTGATCATATGTTAATCAAGTTGGTTCATGTACAAACGACCAACTTCACTCACTGTATCTCAAACACTTGTTCAGCGCGTAGGCCGCTAGTAAAGAGAACTCCTTATTTTCCAACTGGCGTATGAAGACGTTCAGAACCCCCTTCCGCATACAAAACTTCCGAATTGCCTCGTCTAATATCCACCCTTCGTCAGTGGAAGAAGCGAGACCACTCAAGAACTTACTTCCGCACAGCTTCACTACCGTCAGTGTTGCCATAGTATGTTCATGAGGATCAGACGACTTGATGGCCGACACGAGTTTTCCCATAACTTCCTCGTTAAGCACCCCGCAGTCTGACATGCATCAATTACGAAACGAGGTGCAAAAAAACGAGCAGCGCTCACAGTTGACCTTAAGTACAGGGGGCACACTGATGTTCTCAGCTGAAGTAGCGCTGCCTCCTTCTGCGTCCAACCGGGGAAGAGTATTACAAAGGTAGCCCAGGACGTTGGAAATGCGGATATCGTGGGTGACTTGTGTGTGACGCTCGTTAGACGGCAGGCAGGGTGTTGTCAATGCAATCAGTGCCTCTACGGCAGCCGGGCCAACAGGACTCTCGCCCTTCTTTGCCAGTTCGACAATTTGGCACTCCAGCCCACCGTAGAAAGATGCCGAGCAGATGGTCAAACCTAAAGAACGCCGCGGCCTCTTCGAGAGCTCCTGGTAAAGGGTCGCAATCATCTTGAGTAATGATACCAGCGGTTTAGGCGCTATAAAAACTGTAAGCCAGGAACATACGTCACAAAGATTATAGTATTACATTTGATTTTCAATGCGACCGAGAGCATTTCATCCCTAGAGCTGAGCTGCTGGATAACTATGTCTCGCAGATCGTCTATGAAGGGTCAGTGGATATGCTAGAAAGTACAGTGAGTCATACTTACCGTCATGGAGGAGGTTACATAGGCTCTCCGTGAGCAGTGAAAGCGAGTCTTCTGCAGTCCACTCCAGTGCTAGCACGAGAGCTTCAACGACTTTGTCGTTACAGAAGTGTTGTCGGAGCTCTTTGTGTCTGGTCAAGAATCGCACGGTGTTGAGTGTCCTGTGGAACCCCAGGTGATCGGGGTTTGAAAGTACATTGCTGAGAGATTCCTTTGCACTTGTTAACAGTTTTTCGGAGACGACGAACTGGGCTGTGAGGGTGCATATGGATCAGAGTACCTTTCCAGGAAGATGAATGACGACCCACAAGTTACGTCATAAATAATAGTGAGCACAAACTTGGTGAAATTTGATCGCCTAGAAACGTCTTCGTCCAGCCATCGCGGTTGGGGTAGCGACTTGGCCAGTCCATTGCCTAGCTCTGGGTGGTTTATATGCGTCAACTTCATGTCTTTGGTGTGTTGACAGGACGTACTGGAATCAAGAAGGAACAGCACCTTCCCGAGACATTCTAACGTCTTGAACTGATCGCTCAACAGTGACGACAACCACGCTGTTGCTTCTTCATCCGGAAGTCCAGCCGCCCACAGTCCATCTGAGGAACTCTCTTTTACGGCTGGAACACAGACGCTGTTTCTTAGCGTAGCCTTGGGACTATACATATAAGCATACGAGACAGAGTCATGGATTTGTTGGCCAGGAATGACCGAGCGTGGACGAGACCAGTGAGAACTACAGGATGTGATCAATCGGCAAGAAGATAGAATCAATCACAAGGACATTACCACCGCTTATGTTTGCCAGTCCCACTGAATGATACTTGGTGACGAAGTGGCAGGACCTCGGCAATTCTCCAAACAGACGACATCGAATTCGTTGCACCGAACTCGATATCCTCTGGGCCCCAGGCAAACTCTGGTGTCCCGAATACTAAACCCTCGTTGGAAGCTTCTCGCCGCATCCATAGAAGTGGTACATTTCCGGCATGAACAGCGTGGGACACGGTGTCGCCCTCATCCCAGTACGCATTCAGTTGATTAAGTGAAGGCCGTTCAGTTCCACCACTGAGTACAAATTCATCAGATGGATCGTCTCCGTAAATCGACATATGACGCACACATCAGAGTGACAACCCGCGAACCAAACCTCTTTAACGTCACCAACAGGAAATCTGGGACTTCTTATCTCGCTACGATGAGCGTTCATCTCCAAAAAGTATTCCGGCATGAATTTAACTCGACGTTCGTCGAGAGCGAGTGCATGTCGGAAGTGACATGCATTCGTTACCGATGCAGAGGCGGTGATGTGCACATCCTTCTTGATGAAACCCAAAGAAGACACCGTGTCCCTGGTCAGGGATCGTTAGGTTGCTAGGACAAAGACGACAAAGCAATGCGACATACCAGACTCCCACGAAATGGATTCTTACACCCTCCCAACAGTGCATCTTCTTGAACTGTATTGCCTGCTTTCGCGTTTCTGGGTTATAGGGATCGATGGCTTGGTAGCAATTATAGGCTCTGTTGAAAAACGTTTGTGAAGCAGGTAGCTCATGCACAATAAAGACGCGGTGCTGACACTTCGGGTTCCCTTTTCTTTCCTTTTACCAGCCCAACCTGTGAATCTGTGAATCACCGTCGATACGACAACTAGTTTACGTGCTTACCTCGTGGATCATGCTAGCAAGTGCCCTCACTTGAAACCCGCCTCTGGAGAACCCTGCAGACACTATCACTGCATCCGCCAGAACACACAGAATACTGGTCGTACCAAACAAGTAAATTTGATCGCCCTCTTGATAGTATTCTGTTAACCAACGATACGCATCCTTGATGTTTCGATCCGCATTCCTACAGCCGTAAATCCAACCAGAATTGAATGGATGTCCACAGAGAGCTCACCTGGCAAGTGCCTGTTCAAGTCCGCTCTGAATTGCCTTTCGCTTGCAACTCAGCCAACACGATTTATCGGGCTCGTAGGCGCCTATCCCTTCCAGATAATATTTATGTTGCTCCACGGAGCTGTTTAGACTGTCATCTATGGCGTGGTGGAACTTGACGACATTTGTATTCTACGAAGGGGAGCGTCAGTGATCCATGTTCATGACGGAAGAGACGGAAACAAGATTACTTTGTCACCGGGCTTGTTGGACGTGCCGTCGATAAAGACAACGAGGTTCCTCGGAGATTTGGAGGCGCTTTCGCAAGTGGAGCATCGGTAAGACGGTGACTCAGACATTTCGTCCACTGGGTTGACTCGAAGTCCGGACGGAGACGAGTCCAAGGATGTCCCATGGGAGGGTATTTAAGGGGACGTGCTGTATTCGTGAAGCATGCAGTAGCGACGAACCAACGCGAGGCCACCGTGGATGTCGCGAGGAGGTAGTCCGGGCGGCGCTACTATAGATGGACATATACTATCTGAATATTGGGGGAATTCGGCCCACCAGGTAGATAAATACGTACTCTGGCCAGGTCCTGTAACCACACTCAACCACGCCTGCTAGTCATTTCGCGATCATGAGCCGAGTGGAAGCCGCTCGAGACAACTCAGGACGGTGGAGCCGAAAAGCTTCTCTGAGCGCTTCGTCACTGCCACCGCCTGCCAGTTCCAAAAGGCTGGCGACAATCAATGAGTGGCATCCTCTGACGACACGGCGCATAGTACAACTCAAGTAAGTGCAGGAACCTGATCGTTTCAGTGGTACACTCGTGCGTTCACTGTCAGAGAACTCCTGTACGTGTCGAACCTTCAGAACCAAGTTCTGTATTCCAATTGATCGAACCCTTGATGGACCATAGTTTACAACGAGTCTTCCCAGGGCCTCAAAACTCCAAACTTCATATCTATGCCCGGTCGTAACGTACCCCGTGCCGCATCAGACCCTGATGTGGCCTCAGACCTCAGGGTCTACCGGGGAGGATGGCCCTGGTGCGTGGGGCACCAAAGTTCACCGCTATCTCTCTGGCAGGGAAGCGAGCTACCGTCCGCACCACGCTGGTGCCGCGAGTCACCTGGAACGTTTTTCTCTTACGCCGCAGAAGCGCGCATCAGCCAACTCGGGAGCCGCAACGCCCCGAACGTGAGTATACTTGCTGTAATTTCAAACACCCTGGGCGTTACACACAACGAGAAGCGATCCACTCCAATTGGAGTTCGAGTATGCACACGAACAAGCAGACTGGACGACCATGGTCACTGCCAGCCTGAGGCACAACCATCGGTCCCGACGGGCCTCTAGATGTCTTCTTCAACGCCTCTCTGATCCACTGAGCTGTGACTGAGTACTGATTGATGTTCGGATGGGGATTGACTTACGCATTCTTTATCCTCGGCGATTTGCCCGCCTCTGCCCGCTGAGACTGGCTCTCCCCCACTAGGAGTTCTGTCTGATCGGTGTCTGGATGGCGAATGGCCACTTCCTCCGAGTCGCTCTCTGGCACCTGGACGACGTCCTGGCGCGTAGTGTACCCCAATGACCGCTTGCTCCTCTTCCTCGGCATTTTCGGGCTAGCTGGGGGCGAAAGCGTCGTCTGTCCTCCTCCCAACCTTGGGGACTTCTGAATGCTGGAGCCAGGCTCATTCTCCCCGCGCACGGTGTCTTCCAAAGCCTTCTCGCCTTTCTTCCTTGGCAGTTTCGGACTCTCTGGAGGCGGAAGCGCTGCCTGCCCTCCTTTCAACCGTGGCGACTTTTCCCGCACACTGGGATCTGGCTGGGCCGTAGGTTCCCCATCACCCCTATCTGGGATGTTCTCCAAGATGTTTTCGCTTCTCTTCCTTGGCAATTTCGGACTCTCTGGAGGCGGAAGCGCTGCATGCCCTCCTTTCAACCGTGGCGACTTTTCCCGAACACCGGGACCCAGCTGGGCCGCAGGTTCTCCATCGCCCCCTTGTGGGATGCTCTCCAAGATGTTTTCGCTTTTCTTCCTCGGCAGTCTCGAACTGTCTGAAGGCGAGGGTGATACCTTGTTTCCAGGTGGCTCCACCTGGACACTAGGACCAGCTTGAACCTCTCCATACGCAGCATCGTCCTCGGCCTTTTCGTTCGGGAACCTGAGCGCCGAGGCTGAAGGACTGAAAAGTAAATTTACCTCGTCGCTACCCGCACCAAGTCCGGAGTCTGTCGGACTGTTTGGATCGTTTATAGGGGGATCAGATTTTGGGGAGAACCTGGTAGCCATCAGAGTCGTGTCAGCTTGTTCTTGGGATGTCAACCTTGTTAAGAAGAGAGCCCACCCGAGTGCTCTTTTCACGACCCCCAGTATCTTTTGATACGACATCTGAATTCCACGGCCATGGTCCGTTAGTGCTGTACCAGTGAATAAAGATAGTAGAAGACGTGCCATCTGTCTTTCAACCCAACCATCTAGGCCGGGCCGTTTCCCAGCATCCTCCAGACCGGTTTCCGGTATGGAGACGATGTGATCGTATGAGAAGCCTTCCTCCACGGCCGTGAACATGTTGTCCAGCAGAAGCGATATGCGGTCTGGCTCCATGGCGGCAGTCAGTGGTGA
>JBBPLU010000731.1:0-11386 GCA_038089935.1 Boletellus emodensis | reverse complement strand
TAGAAGCGAGATTACGAAGTAAGAAGTGGAGCGAAATAATCGAGGTAACAGATATGTACTCTGGGGTCGTTGACGATCAAGAGGAATACCTCGTAAGAGAAGAGAGTGGAGGACGAAGATGCGAAGCAGTGAGGACGACGTAGAAGAAATAGAAGAACGTGTGAGAACAGGGACAAAATTGTAACAAGACCAGTCAGCGGCCTCTCATGATGGTTGCCACGATGACTGTGATCCAGGACATCAGAACGAGGTTCAAGGCCTACCACCTCTCCTCATCTCAGGCCAAGACAGAAGGCTGAGGAAGAAGCAGCTCATGTTCTGGACAAAACATGGCTGGAAGCTCATGGCAGGCCAATGCTGCCTCCACCAAAGGCAATACGAAGTGTTACGCCTGCAGAAAGATGGGGCATCTGGCAAAGGACTGCCGCTTCCCCAAGCCCAAGTGCGCCAAGTGTGGCTGGCAAGGGGACTACAAGGAAAGCTGCTTGAAAAAAGGCAGCAACAAAGGAAAAGGAAAAGCCTATGCGGCCAAGGCTGATGAAGGAGGAACATGGGAAACTGACGAAGGGTTGGTAGATAGGTCACTGGACGACCTCAAAGGAAAAACTTACACCCAGATAAGGGCCTTCTTTGCTGAAGGGCAGAAGAAGAAAAAGTAAAAGAAGGACAAGGGAAAAGAGAAGGCAGAATGATCAATTTGGAAGATTGTTCTGCGACCTTTAATGTAGATATGCCAAAATCTGAGGGTTTAAGCAAGGATGTGGGGCTACCCGAATGCCCCCAAATTAATGCTATTATTACAAAAAGAAGAAAAGCCCAGTTCGGGTTCTCAGACCCAGAACCATTCAAAGTAAAACCAATCTCTGCATTCACCAAGCTGCCTATGCAAGGGACTAAGGACTCTGCCGGTTACAACATAACGGCAGCAGAAGACGGGCTTGTTCCTGTATGCAGACAAGTGATGATTTCTCTTGGCATTGCGGTGAAAGTCCCTAGTGGAACTTACAGCCACATAGCCCCACGATCCGGCCTCATGGCCAAACATGGCATTGACGTCGGAGCAGGTGTTATTGACGCCAATTACTGCAGCAAGGTCAAAGTCATCTTATTCAACCATGGAAAAGATGACTTCCCAGTAAAGAAAGGCGACAGGATTGCACAATTCATCTTAGAACGAATCATTAACCCACCAGTTCTCAAAGTTGACAAACTTGATGGCACAGCGTGAGCCTCTGGTGGCTTTGGAAGTACCGGGATTCATTCTCTTACAGACAGCTTCTCCAAGGAGATTATGATCAGGACAATCAATCTCAAAAGGGAAATTAAGATGCAACTCTACATAGGGAATGATGAACACTCCCTACATGATGTGGCCACCCTGCTAGACAGTGGTGCTAACCAGGTGTTCATTGATACCAAGTGGGCTGAGAAGAAGGGAATCAAGTTAAAGCCCCTCTCACACCCTATCCCTGTGTTCAATGCCAACGGAACAAGAAACTCTGCTGGCAATATCACACACTCTGTCTCAATTGTGATGAAGTTCGAGGGTCACCAAGAGAAGGTTCTCACAGAGGCTACAAACCTCAGAGATTACCCCCTTCTCATCGGTTATACATGACTATGCTGCCATAACCCTGAAATAGACTGGCAGAAGGGAATGGTGTCATTAACACGATGTCCGCAAAGTTGTTATTTAAACCATGATAAGGCCTATAGAGCGGCTTTAGATTTAGAAGAAGAAGACGAACAGGAAGAAGCCTGGGAGTCTTATTTAACCTGAGTTGCCTTGGAGACCACAAGCTCTTCAGCGAAAACTCTCAAGGAGTTAGTACCCGAAGTCTACCACAAGTGGCTTAAGGTCTTCTCAAAGGAGGAATTGGAACGCATGCCCCTAAGGAAACCATGAGACCATACGATAGATCTAAAAGACAACTTCATGCCGAAGAAGGGAAGGATCATACCCCTTTCAGTACAAGAGCAGGAGGAGGTGACTGCATTTTTGGAAGACCAATTATGCAAAGGCTACATCAGGCCTTCAAAGTCCCCTCAAACATCACCTGTATTCTTTGTCCCAAAGAAAGATGGATGAAAAAGGATGGTTCAGGATTACAAGTACCTGAACGACCACACAGTCAAGAATAATTATCCACTGCCGTTGATCAGACAGCTGGTAGACAAGCTCAAAGGAGCAAAATTATTTACGAAAATGGACCTTCGCTAGGGGTACAACAACGTCTGCATCAAAGAAAGTGATGAATGGAAAGCTGCCTTTGTCTGCTTCCGCAGAGCGCTCGAACCTCTGATTATGTATTTCGGCCTCTGCAACTCTCCTGGAACGTTCCAGACCATGATGAATGAGATCTTTGCAGACATGGACGACATGATTGTTATCTACATCAACAATCTAATGATATTTACTAAAACCGATAATCTGGAAGAACACCAGAAAATTGTAAAGAAAGTTCTAGCGTGACTCAAGGAAAATGACCTCTTTGTCAAACCAGAGAAGTGCACCTTCCACGCTACAGAAATTGAATTTCTCAGCATGATGGTTGGGCAAAATGGAATTCGCATGGACAATTCCAAAGTAAAAGTGGTCCTAGAGTGGCCAGTACCCAAGAACCTCTGAGGAGTTAGAAGCTTCTTGGGGTTAGCAAATTTTTATAGGTGCTTCATTGAAGGATACGCCTCTATCACCCATCCCCTAAATGACCTTACGAAAAAGGATGTACCGTTCATTTGGGACAATAGATGTCAAAAAGTGTTTGACATGCTTAAGAAAAGATTCACCACCACTCTCATCCTCGCATACCCGGACAACGACGCCAAGTTCCAGATTGAATGTGATGCCTTGGACTTCACCACTGGAGTGGTATTATCAGTATTATTAGGGGAAGTTTGGCACCCAGTGGCCTACTATTCCCACTCCATGTCTCTGACCGAATGCAACTACCCAGTCACAGATAAAGAACTTCTTTCGGTCATATGGGCCTTAAAAGCATGGAGACATTATTTAGAAGGAGCCAAACAGGAGTTCAAGATCTGGAATGATCATCAGAATCTCCAATGGTTCAAAACGAGGCAGGACCTCAATAGACAACAAGCCCGATGGACACAGTATCTATCCTGCTTTAACAGCGTCTGGCTCCACAAGCCCGGAGCAACTATGGAAAAAGCAGACGCCCTAAGCAGAAGGGAGGATCACACCGAGGGAGTAGAAGATGACAACAAGTAGCAGTTTGTCATCCCATCAGAGTGGATAAGGACAACGGTCCAAGTCCAAGATGAAGGCAATAAGCTATTAATGGCAATCAAGAACGCCACACTAAAACTAAAAGAATCTGCGGTGCAGAAATTATATGCCAAGGGGCTGTCTGAAGACAACAGAGAACTCCTCTTATGAAAAGAAGGAAAAGTCTTCATTCTGGATGACGAGGACTTATGACAAAAGGTGGTTGAAAACTGCCATGACATACCATCTGTGGGACACCCCGGACAAGAAAAGACACTTGAGCTGGTGCAAAGGCACTACTTCTGGCCAAAGATGGCCACTCAAGTAAAAGACTATGTTTCTAAATGTGATGTGTGTCAAAGAAACAAAACCAGGAACCAAGCCTCAGCTGGAAAGCTTATCCCCCTGGAAGCACCTACAGCTCCATGGGAAGATATTTCGGCAGACTTCCTCACAGATCTGCCCATGTCACGAGGGTTTGACTCCATTCTGGTAGTCATTGATCGATTTTCCAAGGAAGTGGAGTTCATCCCCACCTATAAGTCCGCCACAGCCCTTGACACAGCCTGGCTCTATCTAAAGAACATGTGGACCAACCACGGCATTTCCTGATCTATTATATCAGTTCACAGTTCACAGTTTGCCGCTAATGTTATGAAGTCGCTCACAGAGTGACTCAATATTAAACCTAAACTATCAACTGCCTCACATCTGCAGACCGATGGTCAGACAGAGAGGATGATTCAGGATCTCCAGTAGTATCTCTGAATCTTCTACCATGAGAAGCAGCAGGACTGGGCTGATTGGCTCCTCATCGCCCAGTTTAGTTATAACTCTAAGAAGCAGTCTTCCACGGAGAAGACCCCATTTGAGGTCACACGGACCTACACCCTACAGATGGGAATAGAACCCAGCAGTTCGAAGGCACCCAAGGCCGACGAACTCACCAATAATATTACAAAGATCTTAGAAAGTACCCGGATGAATCTCGAAAAGTCAAGATTATAGATGAAGTGTCAAGTGGATAAGCAGCACATGGACGCCCCTATATATCAAGCTGGAGATGAAGTTCTGCTCTCCACTGCAAATCTCCTAGTAAAACGGGAATCACAGAAGCTTACAAAAAAGTGGATCAGTCCCTTTTCCATCATGAAGACGGTGGGACCCAACACAGTCAAGCTGTGCCTACCAAAAACGATAAAGATACACCCTGTGATAAACGTATCCAGGGTTAAAAAGTATATTGAACCAGCCCTGGGACAGAAAACATTCCAACTGGGCCCTATCTATGTCTCCAATGAGTTGGAGGCAGAATATGAAGTTGACCACATTGTGAATGCATGCTGGCATGGTCGAAAAAAAGAATATTTAGTTCATTGGGCAGGCTATGGTGCCGACGAGCACACTTGGGAGCCCCTCTCTTCTTTAAAAAATGTGGCACAGGCTGTCGCTCACTTCCATGAGCTCAATCCAAAAGCATTGGTGTGAGCAACTTTTATTAAACACTTCGGTATATTTAATCCCTACGACGACTCTACAGAAGCTGTGGAGATCGTCCTGGAGTTCAATCCTTAGACAGGAGGTGGTGTTACGATCGCCCCACCTGAAGGCACCATCAAGGAATTCTTTGTAACTAAACATTTTCAAACTGACACTTTTATCTTATCTTATCTTATTAGTCCACATCTTATCTAATCTAAGATAAGTCCCCTTTATCTTATCTCTTTATCTTCACAACACAGTCTAGACTGGTCTAGACCTATGACATCTTATGACTCATCACGACTTACGATCCTTACCTATAATGTCATACCCTATGCCTGTTACGTATACGCGAAGTTCCGGAGCGTATGCTTGAAGTAACAATCGATGTCGAAGTTGATATGAAGTCGGAAGTCTCGCTATCCTCTCGAGGACTCGCGGAGGGACCAGAACTAGCGCGTAGATTGCGTAGAACTAGCTGGGGAATACATTGTACAAAGGAGTCGTTATAAATACCCAGACAGAGCCGTACCCACGGGCTATAAAGGGAATCATCTAAATATGGGTAAAGGTACCTTTGCCTATATATAGGAGATGTCTGGTTATGGTGGGTGGGAAAATGTGACCGCAGCAAGAGATGGGTCAAGGGGAGAATAACGTCCATAGTGATAGGAGTGAATTGGAAGCAAGGTGACGCTTACCCGGTTACGGAGATGAATGGAAGACCGGGTAAGGGAGGTTATCAATCCCATAGAAGGGTCGTCCCTCAAGTACATATAATAAGTCATCAGCATAGACGGAACATGCAAAAGGATGATCATAGAAGGAGTCGAACCACTGCTGCTCAAGCACCGACGCTTCGTTTGTAACAATGCCTTATGACTCATGCCCTATGCCCTATGACTCCCCCTTTATGACTCATTCTTATCTATCATTCCACTTTTCTCTTTCCGTATTTAGGAGTTGTACAAACGTGTACATACAGACCCAGAGTGTATATAAACCCCAAGCTTTTTGGACTGGCTTCCCAGTCTTGAAGTCTTGGAGATCTTCCTCTCACCTAAGGCTTGAACATCAAAGAGAGTGTTTCATGAGCCAGCCCTGGCTAATTGCATTTCTACTGTCCACCATGCCCCAACTAACCTTCATTGCTCTATATGCAAGAAGAGCGGGCATACAGCTGACCACTGCTGGCATAGACAGTCAGCCCCTAGACCTTCTCACCCTACTCACCCTACTACTCCTGCTGGTAGGAACCAACCACCTCCACGACCATCCCTTTCTAGGAATGAGAAAAACGCTGAGAGACGAGTGGCTACTAAGGCCAAAAGGGCTGAATACAGGAAACTTGGTAGCAAAGGCAAAGGAAAAGCTTGTATACATATGGTATTTGGAGGGGACAGCAATATGGAATATCCTTCCATCGCCAACATGGTGATAGACCCAGATGAAGAAACTGGAGACATGGATGGCATTGACTTTATTGAAGGGGAGCATCTCAGTGAGGTCTCAAACGCAGGATGAGAGAATGCCAATAAAGTTCCAAGCCCTATGAATTTGGATATAGCTCCAGTTGCAGGTTCCTCAACCTTGCACTTTCGAAGCCACTCCTTACTGCGCTTCTAATCCTTACCAATATTGAGCTAAGAGCAGAGAAAGGATTGACGATGAAAACCAATACCCTGCTGTCGTAGGAGTTCCTTTTGCCACCTGGTGTTACGTATACGCGAAGTTCCAGAGCGTATGCTTGAAGTAACAACGGATGTCGAAGTCGATGTCGAAGTCGGAAGTCTCGCTATCCTCTCGAGGACTCGCGGAGGGACCAGAACTAGCACGTAGATTGCGTAGAACTAGCTGGGGAATACATCGTACAAAGGGGTCGTTATAAATACCCAGACAGAGCCATACCCACGGGCTATAAAGGGAATCGTCTAAATATGGGTAAAGGTACCTTTGCCTATATGCGGGGGATGTCTGGTTATGGTGGGTGGGAAAACGTGACCGCAGCAAGAGATGGGTCAAGGGGAGAGTAACGTCCGTTGTGATAGGAAGTGAATCGGAAGCAAGGTATCACTTACCCGGTTATGGAGGAACTGAAGACCAGGTAAGAGAGGTTATCGATCCTGTCGAAGGGTCGTCCCTCGAGTACATATAACAAGTCATTAGCGTAAACGGAACAAGCAAAAGGATGATCATAAAAGGAGTCGAACCACTGCTGCTCAAGCACCGACGCTTCGTTTGTAACACCTGGGGTGATTCTATCCCAGAGTATATAGATCCACTTGCCTGGGAAGGAGATGTTTCTCAATATGATTACCCTTCTTGGTATGCTTGTGCGATTCTAAGCCATGTTTCTGAACAGCACCACGATCTGTGGATGGTTGATAGTAGCTGTTCCAACCATATCACCCCACATCGTGAGGATTTTATCCATCTTGGATCAGATCAGAGGATCACTACCACTGCTAACAGTCAAACAATGACTATGACCGGTCCTGGAACCGTGGTGTTAACACATGCAGTTGGTACTAATAATCCAGTAGCGATCACTCTAGAAGGAGTTTGATATGTTCCAAATGCTGCACACAGATTATTATCTGTGACTGCACTAACCAACAAAGGTTATCGCTGTGAGATTTCAGGAATAACCAAGATCTGGAACAAGCAAGGTCATTTGGTAATTAAAGCTTCGAGCTTATTACCTGGCAATTTCCTCCACTGGTTTAATGCGACTACCCTTAAACCAACAGGAAATTTGCTTATCTTGCAGGATGTCAATTCATACTCTCTGTGGCATCAGTGCTTTGGACATCTATCCAAGCAAGCACTTACTCATGCACCAACTACCATACATGGTCTACCTTCCCTATCCTTTCCTGACAACACTCCTACTTACAAAGGCTACACTCTGGGTAAAGCCCATCAACAATCTTTTCCTCCTAGTACTAAACGTGCATCACCACCTCTTGGCCTCATCCACACTGACTTAGTTGAGTTCTCTACCTTGTCATGATCCTGCTCTAAATGGGTCATGACATTTATTGACAATTTCAGTGGTTTTGCTGCTTTGTCTTTCCTTAAGACCAAAGCTAACACTCCAGCTTCTTTCAAACAGCTGGTTATCTGGGCAGAACTACAGCTATCATCTCATCTCTTGGCTGTACATTTGGATCGTGGGGGGGAATACATCTCTTAATCACTTTTATCATTCCTCATGTCCAAAGGTATTGAACACCAGTTCTCTGTTCCACATACACCTTAGCAAAATGGTTGAGCTGAGAGATTCAACAGAACTCTGCTAGAAAAAGCAGAAGCCATGTGGCAACATACCTGCCTACCTCTCTCATTCTGGCAAGACATGGTAGAGACAGCCCTTCATATCTATAATCGCCAACCAATGCGTTGCCACCACTGGAAACCTCCTATCACCCTATGGAGTGGAAAAATACCTGATGTTTCATACTTCAGAGTTTTCGGATGTCATGCCTATATCTTTATTCTCAAGGAGGAAAGAGCAAACAAGCTAGCACCTAAAGCAGAGGAAGCCACCTTTATCGGTTATGAAACAGGAACAAAGGGATACCGGTTCTGGTCAGGAACCGAACATTGAGTTTTAATATCCTCAAATGCTACTTTTGATCAATTCAACTATCTGTTTTGTTCTAGAAATCAGAAGGACAAACAACCCTTGTCTATACCTATGCCAGACACTGATCAGAGCAACCAACCTGAGGATGCTCAGAATCATTTTCCAGATATAGCTCTTGATCCACCACCTATCAACAATCCCATTCAACCAGGAGTTAGACAGCATGCCCCTGGACCTCCATTACCACCAGTCTTACCACCTAGACCACCTCTTCCTCCTGTATCTCGTTTAGAGAGACCAATGCAAGAACGCAGACACCGCATACTACTAGACAATGCTTATGGTGATTGTCCTCCTGTTCAGATTCAACAGGACATTAACAAGAACCAAGACTTTCTATCTCGAGAAAAACAACTTGAACCACCCACTAAAGATGGAAATCAAACTCTGGACAATTAACCTAAAGGAGAAGAACTAGGTGTGCTCTTCAGCAGTCAATTCATCAACTCACTTTTAGCTTGTGGCACTGCTGCTGTTTTGGTACCCAAGTAATACTGGGATATCAAACAATTACCTGAGAATGACTAGAAGAGATGGAGAGCTGCCATGACTGATGAAATAAAGTCACCACATGAAAAACACATTTGGGATTTGGTGGATCTACCACCTGATCGAGTTCCCATCAAAGGGAGATGGGTTTATGCCATTAGACCTGGCAATCGAGTCAAAGCTCAATTTGTAGCGAAAGGATTTACACAAATCTATAGCATTGACTTTGACGAAACATTTTCCCCATTGCACAGTTCAAGACTGTTCATCTCTTACTAGCCTTGGCTGCCCAGGAGGATTGGGAAATAGAAGCCTTGGATGTCAAGACAGCATTCCTCTTCAGAGATCTAAATGAAAAAATTTATATGGAACAACTAGAGGGATTTGTCAAGAAGGGTTCTAAGATGAAAGTTTGTCACCTATGCAAAGCTATCTATGGGCTCAAGCAAGCAGCCTTACAATGGAACAAAGCTTTGCACAAAAGTCTACTGGAGATGGGTTTTCACAGATGTCTTTCTGACCCAGGGACTTATGTTTTAATTCACGGTGATGATATTATGATTTTAGTTATATACATTGATGATGCTCTGTTCTTGGGAAGTAACAGATCATACCTCCTTCAAAAGAAATTGCAGTTCATGAAGATTTGGGAATCAAGGGATCTAGGAGCTGCAAAGGAATACCTTGGGATGCACATTACCAGAGACCACAAAAACAAGATACTCTATCTTGATTAGCTTTCCTATGCTGAGAAGGTCATCTCTCGCTTCAGCCTTATCAACGCCAAAGAAGCTCGCACTCCCTTACTATCAGGATATAGTCCAGATGTGTCTACCAAAGATGCTTCACTCTCATTACACAGTCGCTATCAGTCAGTCATAGGATCTTTACTCTACATCATGCTAGGCACCAGACCAGACCTTACCTTTTCCATAATCAAAATGTCACAGTTTTCCTCAAACCCTTCTGAAAAACACTTGCAGAAGGCACTATACATAGTGCACTACCTTCTTGCAACAAAGGACTTATACTTGTCCTACCATAGATCCAGCAATGCTGGTTTCTATGCATACAGTGACACTGACTGGGCAGGAGATCTTGTTACTCGCAGGTCTACCACTGACTATGCCATGTTCTTTGCCTCTGACATTGTATCCTGGCTGTCTAGATGACAAAGGAAGATAGCCTTGTCTTCCACTGAAGTAGAATATATAGGCATGACCAAAGTTGCAAAACAACTTTCGTGAATTCAATCTCTCTTCAAAGAGCTGAACTTTCCCATTAGATCTCCCATTGATTTTTTAGTTGCCAACAAGGTGCCATATTTCTTGCTTCAAACCCAGCTCAGGAAGGACGCACCAAGCACATTGAGATACCGTATCACTACATATGAGAATGCATCAAAGAAGAAAAAGTACAACTCTTCTATGTTCCTACTGGAGAACAGGTTGCAGATATCTTTACCAAGAATCTCACCTGGCAACAATTTGAGGAGAACAGAAAGCACCTCACTCTAGAACCATTCCCTTCTTCCACATGATCAGCGAAGGAGAGTGTTGAAGATATGTTATCTTATCTTCTTATCTTATCCTGGAGATCATCTTATCACTTTAATCTTATCATTTTAATGATGATCTCCATGACATATGATCTATTATAGTTACGCTTCTCATATTACAGCATAGGCTATGCATTTCCATCAGAAACAAAAGCATAGACCTTCTTTGTTACATCAATAGGTGAAACACTTCTTTTTCATCAGTGTTTCACATATATCAGTTTCATCTTTATAAGACTTCTTTGATATGTGTTTTAGATATATCAAAACACATTTCACATAGAGTTTCACATTTCAGTCTGAGTTGTAACCTTAGTATCAGACTGTATTTATATCAGGCCCTTAGGCTCTAATTCAATAGCAGTTCAAGGAGTCCCAACACCTGAGTGGCTCTTCACCTTGTCAACACAAGAGTTCATCACCACCACCACACTAAACCCTTGATTCAAACACTGCTCCCACTCTGATTGCAAGACTCTCCTACCACTATTTGAGTAAAGAGTGAGTCTCACACTCTTTGCTTATCCCTTGGCTGTCCCTCAGTCTGTGCTCCTGTTTGGGAGTTTAGCCTTTACTTCCGAAAATACTGAGTCAGAGTGACTCCCAGCCTGATCACATGATAGGATACAAGTCATCATGAGTCAATATGAGTCAACCAGACTCATATTTAGAGTTCTATCTCTGCTTTATCTATAGTATATAAACAGCATGTAATGTACCCAATGCTGTAACAAAATTCATTCCTGGTTTCATTTCCTTTCTGACCTCACTGAGGTCACTACCCCACATGAAACCCTATCTAATCACAACCACAGTACCTTAACAAGGTACTAATACTCTACCAAGACAAAACTCTGCTATCACAGTGTGTTACGTGGATGCGTACCTCGAGTGTGCTAAGACTGACCTAAAGGCAGGATACTCACGAAGAGGTACAACTCAGCCAATAGGGAAACTATACGTTCCTTGGTTGGAA
>JBBPLU010000729.1:0-11402 GCA_038089935.1 Boletellus emodensis | reverse complement strand
AACCGTGGGCCTCTTACGCCACCTTCACCCTTCGCCTGTCCTGGCCTGCCTCCGTATGTCCCCCCCTCGCCCATCTCGGCTCCAGCTCATCATCCCACCCTCGATGCGTGTCAAGGCCCCCGCGGATTTTGCGATCGCGTTGTACACCCAGCAGGACCTGCTCGCAGAGTGGTCCCCCCCGGCCTCGGCCGACACGCCACGCCCCGAGCACGCCCACCACGCACGCACCCACGCCACCACCACGCGCACACGTTACGCCCGCATCCGCGCCGTGAACGCCGGCGTTCCCACGCCTGGCCTGCCTCCTGGTGGTGGTGGTGTACCCCCACGCGCTGGCGGTACGGCGGCACCCGGCGGCGGCGGCCGGGACCGACACCGAGACGACGGCGGCGGCACGGTGCCGTTTGTGCTCGTCCTCGAGCCGGCCTACCTCGGCGTCCTCCCGGCGTCGCTCCTTCCGACCGTGGGCGTCCTCGTCCTCGTCTTGTCTGTCGCGCTCGGGCTGGTCGTCCCCCGGGTCATGGCGTACCTCGAGCCGTTCGCACGGCGGGCGAGAGAGGATTTGAATGCCGGGATGACGTCCTCGCGACGCAAGGAACGGTGATGCGCATGTCGTTCTCTCCCACCCTGTCCCTCCGCCTCCCCAATGTCCTCGAGGTCAAACAATGAAACATGCAGCAGGTGCATGCCAGGGTGGTGGCCTATTTTTCTCCCCCATCAAACGTTCCTCCCACTTGGCGCCCGCAAACAGCATGCACGCAATAGTAGTATATTTGGACGAAATGGGAAGGGGAGGTGATATCATGAGCACAATATATATTCTCGATCCGAATGAACCAGTCCATTGAATCCATCAATCACCGGGAGGAACATCCCCCACCAAATCGCAGTTCTGTTCTTCTCCCTTCTCCCTCTATAATATATTTCTTTCCTTTTTTTTTCTTTTCTTCAATGTCGAGATCTCGTCCCCATCCAGACGGGCACCCACAGGGGGAATCACCTTGATCATACATATTCCCTCAGGCAACGCTCTCGAACTCTACCAAATGAACGGCGGCGAGCCAGGCGAGGATGATCTCCACTCGGGGTCCATGCAGCGGTATGTTGATGTTCACCGGCTTCTTCTTGCTATTCCCATTGCTGCTCGCTTCTTTTTCCGCCGCCGCCTGCGAAGCGCGTTCTTTCTGTCTTGCTGCGACCGGGCAGAGTAGGATGCGCGCGCAGTCGAGCGCCTCGGCAAGGTCTACGCGAGCCGGCTTGGGAGAGGACGGCGTGTCGGGGACGTTCGACGAGGACGATGGGATCACAGTGGCAATAGCCATGCCCTTGGTCGTGGACGACGTCGACGCAGACGGAGTGGGTGTGGAGAACGCGTCAGTGGTCTCGCTCAAAGAAGCCGTGGACATGACCTCGAGCAAAGAGCCGGACGGCGACACCGGGGGCGCCTCTATCGCAAGTCTTGCTGCGGGCACCACGGACCCGAACCCGGCGCGCATCGCCGAGTGGGGCTGAATCCCGACCTTCCAGCCCGACGCGAGACGTTCGAGCACTTCGATGAACTCGGCCTGGGCCATGGACCGCGGGGGGAGGAAGACGGGGTATCCCTCGAGCCCGTCGACAAGAACGGCCCCGCGTGCAAACGTGGTCAAGAGTGTCGGGAGTTCCGCAAGCATAAGCTGGCAGATCAAAATCGTGAACAAGGACTCGACGAGCAGCGGATGGTAGGTGGTAAACATGAGCGGAAGGCTGGACTCGGCTCCGCCAAGACCTGATGTTCCGCCGCTGTGGTTTCCAAGGCGTGCCATCTCTGACAGTAAGAACGCGATTTCGATCCTTCGAGGAAGATCGACGAGTGTCTCTCCGCCAGCGGCGGGTGGCGGCCCTTCGAGGGTGTCAAAGTGCGCGAGGAAGCGCTCATGGTCTCGGATGCACTTGCGTAGGTACCCAGCAATGTCGTCGCGAAAGCCTTCTTCGCCCAGTACGCGTCTGTAAGCGCGCACCTTTGGGCCGTCGCTCTTTCCCAGGGGACCGTCCGGGTTCCCAATCTCGACACCGCCATAACGACCGTTAAGGAGATAGCATAGGCGCAACTCGGTGCCGTCGGAGACGGAGCCCGCCTTGCTTACGCCTTCAAGTCTCAGAATGGCGGACTCGATAAGATAGAGTGCGTGCTGTAGATAGGTCGCGCCCCTCAAGAACAGTAATTGGGATTCAATGGGATCCGGTGCATCGGGCGAAACGGACGGGTGCACCGGGAGTGCGTCGCCGTCTGGCCCTTCGGCTTCCGAGGGGTCGCTCGTGCCATTCGGGGGTGCTTGACCGTTGGTCTTGTTGGAGCCCTTTTTTTTCTTGCCCTTTCCGCGAGACTCGGATGGCAGTGTGATGCTGCGGTGGGCAGTTCGACCCTTGCGCGCGGTGCGAGCTTCCTTGAGGGCATGTGTAAAGTCTTTGGTGGCGAGGGTGTACTCGTCGCGGAAGGAGTGAACGATGCCACGAGTGCGGTAATACTCGAGCCGCTGCGGATGAGCAGCGATGAGGTCGTCCAACACCTGGGTGGTGGTGGACTCGGCCAGCTGTCTGTTTGCGCTGTTCCGGACAGTCAAAGACGCACTCGTCGATCGCGGTTCACGTACCGAGAGGGAATCTTTTCGTGAAAAAAGTGGACGTATTTGGCGTCGGCGTCGTTGGGATCTGGTGCGACAGTGTTCGAAAGTGACGGGGTGGGAGGGACGAGCGAGGACGTACCGTGCCTGAGGACTCGTTCGGCAATGTCATCAAACACGCTGCCGCCCTGCATGACCATGACGCTGCTGGCGATCTCGTCGGCCTTGTAAGCGGCGGCGAGTTTCTGTACGGCGAGCGCGCGGAGACGGTGTATGCGCATGGCACTCATGACCACGTTTCTTCCGCCGCCCATGTTGGCGGAGGTGTCGAGGCCGAGGCTCTGTGCGGATGGCCATGCGCCATTGCTGCCTCCGCGTATGGAGCCGAGGGCGGCAGAAGAGAGGCCGGATGACGCACGGACAGAGAATTCGGCGGCCTCGTCGATCAGACGACGGATCGATGCGACGTTGCGGAACACGCCCGGATCGATGGGGGGTGGCGTCGGCTTGGCAGCGAGAGGAGGGAGAGAGGCGGTGTGATATGACGCATGCAACGGGTTCGGAGTGCGACGGGGCGAGCTGGGGGGCGTGTGGTCCGGGATTGCGGGGAGTCCTCGGTCGGTTTCGCGCGGACGGGGGAGCGCACGCGCGTGGAACGCCAAGTGTGGTGAGCCTGTGGTGCGGGGCAGGGCTTGAGAAGCCGGTCTGGTGTGGGAGAGCGCGGAAGGGTCGAGGTTGAGGACGAGGAGGGACTCGAGCAGCTCGAGGGGGAGTTGGAGCCACGGACCCTGGGAAGGAGCGGGAAGAGGTTCGAGTGGGGGAGGGAGGAATGGAGGGGACTGACGTGGTACGAGCTGATGTACTTCCAATGCTTGTTTCTGCTGATGCAGAGCACGGGGGGACGCTCTGCGTCGGGGGCCGGCTTGCGTGGGGGCGCGGGCGAGTCGACGGTGGACTTGTTGCTCTTTTTTTTCTTTTTCCTCTTTGGTTTCTGGTCCGCCGGCAACTGTGTCGGATTGACCTGGCACGGCGGGGATGCCTCGGGGGAGGACGCGGCGGGGGAGGACTGGGCGTGCTGGGATGCGCGGGCTGGGTGGGTGTCCTCGATGGTCATGGTGGTCGGAGCGTGCGCACGGGGCTTGTCGACGCGAATCGGGAAGGTCGTTACCGTAGCACACGCGCACCACGCCAGCTGTCCATCACGACCACGCTACTCCGCCAGCCTCGCCCGCCCCGCCCCCGCCTCGACGTCTTATCGACTGGCCTGTTCGGCTCCCGGCCTCGTGGCACCCGCTCTGGTGTGGCGTGCGAAGATGGCCCGGTGGCGTGGGTGCACTCGCCCGCCGCCTGCTCGCGTCGCGCACGCCGTCCCCCGGTGTCTGCGAGTACCCGCACCAGCGACACGATGCGGCTCTCCATCGACAGCACGGCAGACACGTAAAAGGCCGGACGGGTCTACTGCGGGCAAGAAGTTGTCCATGGGGAGTCGAGTTATCTAAGCGAGCGGGCCGATAAGACTCCCAGGACCTATAAAGTGGGTCCTCCAGTGGCCTATCGGCCTCACCTTGTTCTCCTCCACACATGGCCCCCGCCGCCCTTCTCGCTTCCCCCACGAGCTTCCACAGACCCTTCCTCGCGAAGCCTGCCAAGTCTGGCCACCCTCTCGACCCCCTCTCCCCAGACGAGGTCCGTCCTCCGATTGGTCCCCCTTCCCGTCTCACCTTCCCGTTTAGATCAATGCTGTCACCCTCGCCATCAGGCACCACACTTCTGCCAATACGCCCATCAAGGCCGTCCGCTTCATTACCTGCACCCTTCTTCCTCCCCCGAAAAAGGTCGTCCTCGCCGCCCTCGGCATCCCCCTCACCCCCGGGGGCAGACCCGAGTTCCCCGTCGACATCGTCAGAAAGGCCGAGTCCGATGCACGTCTTTCCTCTCCCTCCTCGTCCGCATGCTCACCCATCCCTAGTTCCTCGACGTCATAAACGGGTAAGTATCCTCTCCACGCACTCCACCACTGATGCCATCCTCGTCCCTCAGTGGCTGCTACAATGCAATCCTCGCCCTCAATCGCGGAGAGTGGGAGGTCGAGTCCCTCGATCGCATTCCCGAAGGCACAGAGCCTCAGATCACCGTCGAGGAGCTCACCATGTGCGAAGTCATCGTCCGCAACGACCCCAAGGTCCAAGCCCTCGCCAAACATGTCGGTCAGTGCCACCCACCACTCTCCAGATCGACCGTTCTCACACCACCCCAGGCGTCGAACCCCATCAGATCTTTGCCGACGGTTGGGCGATTGGCTATGACGAACGGTTCCCGAAACACCAGCGTCTCCAACAAGCACTTCTCTTTGCACGCTTTTCAGAGCACGACAACCTCTATGCGCACCCTCTTGTCAATCTTTTGTCCCTTTAGCGACCTCTTCATGCCATTTTTAACTCCCATTCTAGGATTTCATTCCAGTCGTTGACTCGGTGGCTGAAAAAGTCGTTCAGATTGACTTTCCCCCCGGATATAGGCACATCCAAGACGGCTCGCACGAGCTCAGTGTCCACACCACAGAAGCCCTTCCACTCTCCGACGAGTCCCTTGCCGAATCAAATCGCGAACGAATACCGCCCCCACTCACCCCGTTCGACTTCCTCCCCGACTTGATGGAGCACACGGACCCAACATACCAGCCGCGCCAAGACCTCAAGCCTTTGCACGTCCTCCAGCCAGAGGGCGTGTCTTTCAAGATGAATGGACACACCCTCGAGTGGCAAAAGTGGAAGATGCACATTGGTGAGCGTCTCGCTCGCTCTTGCCATGCGATCTAACTCTCCATCAGCTTTCAGCCACCGTGAAGGTGTTGCAATTTCAACCATCACCTACAACGACGATGGAGAGATTCGACCCATCTTTTATCGTCTCAGTCTTGCGGAGATGGTGGTACCTTACGCAGCTCCCGAGTTCCCTCATTCCAGAAAATTCGCCTTTGATTCGTGGGTCATCAGATCAGTCCACGTCGAGCATCGACTAAGCTACTTTCAGCGGTGAATACGGTATGGGTACCATGGCCAACGATCTTTCGCTCGGGTGCGACTGCTTGGGAAAGATCCACTACCTGGTACGTCGGTTCTAATTGCTCATCGCTCGCGCTGATGCCCGTCTCAGCCCGGCGCATTTGTTACCCACGCTGGGACAGCGTTCGTAATCAAGAACGCCATCTGTATTCATGAGGAGGATGCTGGTGTCCTCTGGAAGCACACTGACTACCGTCCAGGGGGCCGTTCGCATACCGTTCGCAGCAGGCGCCTCGTAGTGAGCATGGTCTGCACCCTCGCCAACTATGGTCAGATCGTTTTCCTTTTTTCTGCGCTGTCGCTGACAGTTAGCCAACAGAGTACATCTGGAACTACTACTTTTACCAAGACGGCAATATTGAGCTTGAGATCCGTCTCAGTGGGATTTTACAAGTTTACGTTGCTGGTCTTAACGAGCCGAGTCCTTATGGCACTGTCGTTGCACCAGGTGTTAACGCGCATTTCCACCAGCACGTCTTCTCCGTCCGCGTGGACCCTATGCTCGACGGGATCCGCAACTCTGTCATCGAATCCGACATCGTCTCTCACGACGCACCGACCGGGTCGAAGGAGAACTTTGCGGGCAACGCCTTCTACGTCAAGGAGCGTGTTCTCGAAGACCAAGTCCGCGACGGCGCACGTGACTTTGATTGGGCTGCCGAACGCCGCTGGAAGATTGCGAATCTGAATCGAACACATTATGCCTCGGGGAAACCATCGTCGTATCAAATTGCGATGAAGGGAGGTGTGCTTCCTCTTTTGTCAAAGGGTGATTCATGGATTGCTCGTCGTGCTTCGTTTGCGCACAAGGCCCTCTGGGTCGTGAAGGATGTCGAAGGGCCAAGGGGCGGAAGGATGTGGCCTAGTGGAAAGTATGTCCCCCAGACTCGAGAGGAGCCTAAGGATTCTGTTGGCAGATGGGTCAGCGAAGGACGAGGGAACATCGACAACGAGGACATTGTGCTTTACCTCACTGTTGGTGCGTGGCCTCCTACTCGGCTCTCTGCGTGCAACTCGAACGATTGCAGGCACGACGCACATCCCACGCCCGGAAGACTGGCCAGTGTCAGTATTTGTTCCACGTTTGTAAACGTTGTACCAGCTCATATTCACCTTCGCAGTATGCCCGTGGAGCACGTCAACGTTCTCTTCAAACCCAACAATTTCTTCATCAAGAACCCGAGCATGGACGTTCCCGGTACCAAGGACGTACACAGCACGCCTGCGTTCACGAACGGGTATAACCGGAATGGCGCGAACGGAACGAATGGCTCGACAACCTGTTGCGGCCATTGAAGCACTTTGAGCATCTTTGTGTCTCACGCAATGTATCACAAACATGTAACTCATGCCTATGTGCTTTGGGCATTTCTATGCAATACCTCTGTACCACACTCTCCCTGTATGTAGCCCTTGTATTACCTCTGGTACTTTGTCTTGTCAAGCATCGATCTCAACGAATGGTCTCTTGTTCACTGCTGGAATGCACGAGCTCTACTTGACATGCAACGGACCTCTGTTGATGGGAATGTAAGCTGCTGTTGGCTCTAGAAACTCAGTTCCTGCACGGTCGGACGGCTCTCGAGCGCCCACACACCACCCTTGGCACTCGGATTGTGCGAACCGATAGCATCTTCGCTCACCCCGGCGCCGGTACGCAAGGTGGGCCGGACGTCGAGAGAGGCACATAGCGCCTTGTACCGCGAACGAATCTGGCGCTGGAGCCTCGGCATGTCCATCTCATCCTCGGACGACGACCGCTCTGTCGGCGACGGATTCACCGTCGGGAACAGGCGTATGAGGTCAAGAAGACGCTGGATGTGATGTACGGCGCGTCTACAAGAAGGAGCGGACGACCGAGGAGGCGCGTCAACGAGCGCCGAGGGGCGCAAGAGAGAACCCCGAACCTGGACTGATCGTCGTGGGGTGTGGTACGCTGTGCGTAGATGGCGTTCCACGTCGTTGCGAACCCTTGGTAGAACCCGATCTCTTCCCAGATCTCGAAGCCCTTTGCGCGCCCGAGAGCGCGTCCTTCGAGGAGGCCGTGGATGCGGCCGTGGGCGAAGCCGTCCGTGTAGCCGGCGTCGTAGAATCTGCAGAGGAAGTCCGGTTGAGCGTTGGAAGCGAGAAGAGAGAGAGAGAGATGGCGGACGTTTGTTCGAGGTGGACGAGCGCCTCGAGATCAAGATCAAGGGTGTCTGCAGCCATGAGGACCTTGACTCAAAAAAAAAAACATTCGATTTCGACAACTACGAGATGCTCCAAAAAATGCTACACCGTCCTACATCCCAGTCGACAAAGTACTCTAACATCTCTGTCTGCTTGCTGCGATGACGCGGGCGCTGGTTCTCTCTAGGATGTCTAGTACAAAGCGCTCAGCTTGGCCACCCGCAATCCATGCACCCTCCGCTTCGCTGCTCTCGAGTGGTTATTCAGTCCCCCACCAAAAGCCCAGCTAGCATCCCGCCACGACTCTCCCTCCCGTCCGCTCCGAACGGCATATGCTCGGAGTACCTTGGCGCCTCCCGGCTTTCCCGCACACGTCAGCGATTGGCAGCAGATTCTGCAAACGCGACGCACATGTTCTCTGAGGTACTCAGTCACGTCCACCACGAAGCCGTCGATGACGACGAGGCACGCCGTCGGGTTCGAAGCAGCGTAGGTGCGCGTCTGTGTGAGCGTCCACACTGCCCCGCGCCAGGGTTCGTCCGCCTCGGTCGTCAGGTCTCTCCCCGACGCTTTGTGTGCCATGCAGCGCCGCGCTTCGTCAATGTCTTCCGGACGCGCGCGTCGAAGGGCCGTGACCAGGCCGAGACGGTGGAGACTGTCGATGATCCACTTGGACGGGTCCCAGTCCAGCGTCGACGGGCCAGACCTGTAGTCGTGGGGAAACGTGTGCTAGCCCGATGGTGAGCGTCTTGTCAACAGGGCAAAGATGGCGCGTCTGACATGCTGAACGCGATGAGATCGGGGGATCGCACGGACGGGCTGTGAGCACGCACAAAATTGTGGTTCCCCTCTCCGGCAGTCAGGACGGCCAACAGCTGGAAGCGTGCGTCATCGTTGTCCACCCGCGGAGACAGGGGCTGGACATACCAGATTGCTCTTGGACGTGTCTTCGTCCGAGTACGGCTGCAGGCCGTTCCAGTGCGCTAACCTGCTGGCTGCTTAACTTGGTGGTGTGCAACTCGTACTTTTATTCACTCACGAATTCACCAGAAAGGTGGCGTGCCAGACTTGGAGGAAGGTGTCAGGAAGGGACGCTGTCTGGCATGGTTATGGTGGACTCACTCGCTAACCTGCTGACCAGTGCTCCGTAGATGCCTGCCCCGATAGGGTCCCCCCAGAGACACCCCAGGGCGACTGGGACGACGAAGCCGAGGATGAATGCAATCGGAACTGAAAGGCCTGAAGACATGCCCAAAGAAACGACGTGATGGTGCACTGACCATAATACTTGTGTTGAAAGCGGACGACTTGACGTGCTTTGATCAGGACGAGGGAACGGACGCATCTCGGTTTGTCGCACTCACGCGGATCATTGTCAAGGTCCTCTCGATCGACGGCGTCGATGCGCTCGTACTCTGGTTTGAAAAAGATCCATCCCATGTGAGAATACCAGAGCCCTCGTGTTGCTGCATATCTTTGGGATTGCAACAAGGTCAATATATGCGCCTTTTTCTGAACGATGTCAGTGCTCACGGGTCGTGGACAGGATCGTCCGTGAAGCGCTTTTGGATTCCGATGAGAATGCTTGACGAAGTGAAAAGAATGGCGTACATGATGGAGACGGTGTCGGAGGCACCTGCGTTCTCGTCAATGACATTCCATCTCTTTAGATAGCGAGATCATGAGCCTACCACCACTTTGCAACTGGTTAGCGTGCTTGGGGTAACAAGTCTGATCTCGGCTGCGTACCTTGACGGATCCTTGGCAAGCGCTCGAGCCGAGGACGACGAGCACCATCTGCACTGCAAGGTTTGCTCGAAAGGCACGATGCGAATAAAGCCTGTGATAACCGATCGTCACCCTTTTCACGTGGTGGTGAGTGCGCGCGCTTGCTTGTTTCGTCCATGCTCACCCGAGGCTGGCCAACTGCCAGAGGATGAAGGATAGCCATAGGGTCGCCCGGGCGGCGCGTGTCGGGGGCATCCAATATATCCCAGTAAAAGCACCGATATGAACGGAGACAAACACAAGGACGTTTTCCCACCAAACTTTCGCTGTCGGAGGAGACTCCCGACTCGTCATCCTGGTCGAACCGTGCTCGAAGAGAAGAGGTCGCTTTCAGTCCCCACTACACCTGGACGGCGAATATATACGGCTCGGCCGCTATGTTTACGTGACTGCGATTTCCCCGGGTCCCCTTTGAATCTACATCGCGACATGACGATAGAAGCGCCAGAAGGTCGATGTAGTAACTAATTCATCCGTCTCCTTTAATTATTATTAATCGTCCCTGGGAAGTGGCAGCCAGTAGCATCTCTAATGAGAGCGTACGACGGTCGCAGCCAGCCGGATCCGAATGGTAAATCCCAAGTTGGACCCGACGCTCGAGCACAAAGGCATGGTCGCTCCGAAACCAGTCTCGCGCCGGTCCCATTTGGGGCCGTTCGGACGGTCAAAGTTGCCCGTATCTGAACCCGCCGGACGAATCTAGGAGTTGGGAGGCCGCAGCCCCGGTATGTTCTCACCCGCCGTTCAGCGCGTTCACCGAGAGGTTCGGAATCCGGTGCCAATCGATGCGGCTAGACCACGATATTCAGTGCGTGATTTCCTGAAAGGTCGACTCTCGCGTCTAGAGAGCCCTTCATCGTGCAGTGCTCCACGACGGCGTTCGATCACGATCTCTAGGATAATCGCGTCTTGATTATCGACGGGACGGCTTCGGATAACCTCCCGGCGAACGCGCGATCCGCCACAGTACGCTGAGAGGAATTCTTGAAATTCTTGAAATTCGCGAGGCGGTTCGTGTGTTCCCTTCTGACTCGGGGTCGCGTTGTTGTCCCGCCAGTTCGTCTGTGGAGCAACGCGTCGGACACGCGCAGGCTTCCTACTAGCGACGGACGCGGCGTCGATGATATGATTCAGACTCTGCATCGCAGGCTTCCGAAATTCGCATGGAGGCTCTGGATCGCCTGCTGAAAATGTGCGTGTGCGTACGTAATCGAATACAGTCAGCACACTGCTGTACGCATACACTGTCAGCTCAGCATCCAAGTGTTACTAGAGTTGAATTGCTGAGCATTGACTTGGAAATGCTGGCTTGATGGCTATCATGTGTTCACCAAAAAAGGAAGGTCTTTCCATGGTGAGTTGCATTCCCACAATTATGGGGGTGAGAGAAACTGTTACAATTCTTTGTCTCCACCCATACTTGTTCTCTCTCTCTATCTTTTGTCCTTTTCATTCTCCTATCCTCAGTATATTCAATTACAATTATGTTCACTTCCTTATTGTTGTAGATGGCCTCCATGTGCATGTTTGTCTTCTTTAGTTATACATAGTCTTATTGTCATTCTTGCTTACCATCTTTCCAATCCTCTTGTTTTTCACTCCACACTTATGCATTCTTATTCTTTCAAGTTCTATAGGCTTCTATGCTTATAATGAGAGTGGGAGGTGATTGGTGTGCGGTTACAGCACCACAGTCCACTTCTCACTTATGGCGCAGCAACGAAGGGATAATTCACAGTGTGAGACTCACTGTGGTAGCAGAGTTTTGTCTTGGTAG